>JAAAKQ030003672.1:0-18805 GCA_010016005.3 Zanna intricata | reverse complement strand
TGAACCTTAGAACTCTCGACTTCGAAATCAGCTGATTTGCGATGTCGCGTTAACCACTAAACCAACCCGGTGGGTTTTTAATTGCAATCTAGAAACAGAGCTCTGTCATCGGAACCCTCATACGTTACCACTATTCTAAGTCACTTCTTACATTTATCATTTTAGACGATTCAAATCTCAACTTAATACACTGGTTAATACATCATGAATTATAAAGATAATAAAAACAGGGAAAGGGATGGTTAAGGTGTGTAGATTTCAATATTTCGTGTTTTACACACGAAATAATAAAGTTTTTGAAGGTTCTTTTCTACATCAAAACAAACATGCTTTGTTTCTTCATTAGCAAGTAATGTAAAACTGAGAAACCAGCAAACAGTTTTTATTACCGCTAAAACCTCTGGAAGATTTTGCGGGTTGATGTCTTCATCGTTATCTTCGTTGTTATTACTTACGTTCCGTCTATTTTAGCTAGTATTGATGTCACTACACCATCATCTGTTAAAGTTCTTGCGTTTCTAAATCTTTGTCAACCTATTGATTATCTTTAAACACTGCATTTGACAACGATTGGTTGACAGACCTATGCCCCATTCCGCTAATGATTTTTCTTCGCATGCGACATTAGTAACTTTGTCAGCTTGGTGGTAAAAATCTTGCATGTCGAAAACAATTTTTTACAGTCATCGGAGAAATCTAATTCCATGACATTTGTAATATAACTATAGTTATTTTTTAAAAATTATAGTTGTTTTATAGTTATTAAGTTATTTTTATTGCCATCATTTTGTATTATCTATCATTTGTGAAATTAGGTGGTTTTTGTAGTGTACTTTTAGCGACTTGATTACGCCTTGATCTAAGAGCTGTAAGATTGCTGTTGTTTTCGGTAGTAAGAACACTAACTTTATACACGAAAGGTTTCAATGTGGGGATGAGCTGGACAGTTGTCAATGAGCAGCAGTATTTTGTCATTTTCAATCTTTAATTCACGGTCCCATTTTCGTAACCAAGACGAAAAAATATCACTTATCAACCAAGCTTTCTTATGTACCTGTTATGTACCTTCGTACATAACAGGAAGCGATTTCAAAATTTTAAAACATCGGGGTTTAGCACTTTTCCCCTATAACCAGAAGTTTTTTTTGTCAGTTCCAGTCATATTTGTAGTAATTATTGCGGTTAGTCTTTCTTTTGATAATTTTCCCCCTGAACAGGTTTCGCCTTTAAACCGAGGGGTTCCTCGGCCTTCATTTACATTCGTACATATCAACCTCACTCATCCTTTGAAGTAATACCTCACGGTGATTCAGGAGGCTAAAAGAAAGAGAGTATGGTTAGGGGGAAACTTAAAAAATCTCTCAAACAAAACTGCTTTCCTGTTTGAGCTTGTCCTATCTTCTACATACAAAACGGTTCAGGAACATTTTAGAATTACGAATTACTAAAAAATTAAGTCTAAAATGTATGATACAAAACTTTAATAAATCAATTAAATGAATTATTTAAAATTAATTAAGTTATTCCGTTAAATTAAATCAATAACTAGCATATCTCTTTTTTAATTAATTCCAACAAAATTACTGTAAGCAAGCTTTACTTAGTAGATAGTCGAAAGGGAATACATTAACATTAACAAAACCAGCCACGCGTTAAAATATAACTTCTCAACAGGGTTTCTTTTATATAATGTCATACCCGGTTGCCTAAAAATTCGTAATCGACAATAACGAATGGTCCTATTATTCATGAGTACCTACCATTAAAAAGCTACAGAGCAGATAGGGTAAAGTAACAAGTTAGTAAATTTGCTTCTATCATGAACTGTGCGTTATGTACACTCCACTTAGCGATTAGAATTAATGTTCATATCCCCTCAAAAAATACATAGCAGAACCAGGTTAAGGTAACAATTAGTACCGGTGCGTGCACCTAACTGGTCGATCAAGAAGTCAAAATATAAACTGTTTATTGTACCGTAATTTTTTTCTTTATAACAGAAAAAATATAAATAAGAAAAAGTAACTGTAATATCGATAAATTAATAAAACCTTAATTACATTTGGTATTTCGGTACAAAATTTAATTAAAATATTTATTACCCTCTTGATTAATTAACATTAACGCACGTTTTAATAATAAATTTATCAAATAGCTGACATATTAAGAAGATTTTATGGACGGTAAAAATTGTTGCTATGCAGGGAGGGTTTTGATATTAACCAAATATTAATTAATATATAATAACACCGTAAGCAAAATTTATTCATTAAATTAGTTTTTTTATTAATTAATTTCTTTATAAACTAATAGCGTTAGGTTAAAGTGTAAATAATAATAAAACGAATGAATATATTGTTGTCTCTTGTATTGGTCACGGTTGATCAAATAGGCGGAGGCCGGTTTTATAGTGGTCCTACGAAGGACTCCAATCAATTGTGTCCTTCGTTTTGATAAATAATAGTTTCAACCAACTATTATTAATACAGAATCCTATTATTACTACTATTTTATATATATCCACACTATTGTATTTCGTTCGGTTACAACTTCCACTTATCTAATACTGGTATATAAATTATAAGCTTACCCTATATTTATATAGTAATAATAATAATACGGAACAATACAATATTCAATGTAATTGAACAGATGGATATTTGTCCAGTTTTGTAAAGGATTATAAAACCTTTCAATGTAGTATTTATACTTACGTCCAACAATACCATAACAGCATATTCTAGCCTACATTTATTTCTAATCTAGCTATTATCTGATAAATACCTATCATTGTAATTTATATTTTTGTCTTTTAAAGTGACATAATAAAAATAATATAATTTTAATAAACAACATCTTTATTGAATGAGAAGACTCGAAAGTAAAGAAGATTTATTATCGACTATACAACCTGTACTTCACAAGAGAAAATACTGAAATATGGCTTTTATGCTGAAATAAGAATTCTCTTATAAATTCCTCAGATTTGATTAATCAAAGTATATTTATTTTCCTTTTCCTGAAAAAGCTTTTTTTTGTGATTGCTGTTATCATATTTTAGCCTTTTAATTTTTCAGAAAATGAGTGTATTATTGAAAAATGAAAGTGATTCGGAGGGATTTCCAGTTTTGCAATGATTAACACATTATATTATAGCTTTAAACAAGTGTATGGAAATATGGAATATAAATTTTATGGCGCATAAGAAATTCAATTTGCCTGATCGATATTTCAAATCGGGATCTTCCCAAAGAAAATCGAATACTTTGACCAAGAGATCGAATTAGTTTTATATTGATGTGAGCGAATGATTCGTATATAACACGATATCTGACTTCCTCACAATTTTTAATAATACTATCACGGTTGCCAATTATAGTGAGAACATGATTCGTAAATAACCAACACGATATCAAACTTCCTCACAAAAATTTATTTAACACAAAACAAAAACTAACAAACATTTACAACGCTTAACAAAAACTACATGAAACAATTTAAATTTTCGCGAAGTACACCGGCAGCGTAATCTTTCGGAACTACGATACACAAATGAACCAATCCACAGGTCCTCGACCCGCTTATATACTGTTAGCTGTACATCTAGAAAACACTAAAAAAGTTATTTGTTTCTATTACAAATATCTACATTATTTATAAATACAATTAATTCCAAACAATATAAATAGTTACATTAATTACAAAACTAAACTTTATCAATGTAAATTGCCAATTAAAAATTTATTCTTCAGTAAAAATAATAATTCAAAGAAAGATACAACTTTACTGTTTCTAGTACAACCCATAAAATTCTGGCAAGTTCAAAATCTAATTACACACAGCAAAGGCTGAATTATTTAAATACTATTAACATACAAATAAAATAATATTAACAAAATATTATTATTAAATATATAAATGAAGTATTATTAACAAAATACCATTATTATATATTAACATAAAAATTTAACAATGTTTATGATTTTAATTAATTATAAATTTATTTTGAGGACTTCAATATATATGGGGAGTTATAATAATTTTGATGAAAACCTTGTGTTACAACAATATATACATTTGCATTTAGATAGGTATTTAAAACTACATATATTCAATTAATCTTGGTTTTAAAGTGACTTCAAAATCCCGAAACCTCTTTTCACGAAATTTCTTAACATTTGTGTGGAATATTTAGTTTCTACTTAATGTAAGACAGAAATAGCCACCGGAATTACAGATTTCCTGATTAATCCTGTTTCGTGCTTTTACGGGTGGAAAAAAAGAAGCACTAATTTTTGTGTTATTTTTTTTTTTGTTTTTTTTTATTACCGATTCAGATAATTCCAGAGTTAAGCTTTATGGAAAATCCATCGAAAAATATACGGGGCTATATTTACTAGGGGGCGGGCAAAATTTACGGGAGATTATATATCTATTAATCCAGAAGATTATTAAGATTATTATTAATATTTTTGGGATGGTTTAGTTAATAGGGAATAATCTCAGATATTTTTTAATAAAAATCTGGAATTATTATTTATGTTATGTTTTAGACAGCAACCGATTCATAACATATAGATATATTACTCGTAATATGAATTCAACTTGAACCTCGATTATCCCTGTTGGGAATTTCTAAAATTTAGGGGAAATATCATTCGTGAAAACAGCCCTGCAAAAACTCTATTTTTCATCTCAATTGGAGCGAGGTGAGCTAGGTTAAAAAACTTCGTTCTCCTCCTATTTTCGACCCTTTAGAGCACTGCTTCTCAAACTTTTTCGCCCACCTTCCACATTGAGAATCAAACATTTTCTAGCGCCCCCCAAAATTTACCATCTGTTAAAAATAATAATTGCAATAGCTGTTTTTAATTGCGCTCTTAAAAAACAGCGATAGCTATTGTTGTTTTTAAACATGGCATATTCTATTTCTAATTTGAAACTTAAATTTTAGTTTGAAATATCAGAAAATCATCATGTTTCCCTTTTTTTAAAGCAGCCATCGCCTTCCAAGATTACCAGAACGCCCCCAATTTTGTATGTCTATGTACTATAGTATATCTATACTATATGACTCTGCGAAAGAGGTAATAAAGGGCTTGCTTGACGCCTTGCACAACACCTGCATTCGCATGTCAATATGAGCGTTCGCCACTGCCCCTATCAGCTTACTGTGGAATCTGATGAACTCCCATTGCATTAAGGAGGAAATACCCGACCATCAAACACGCGATCAAGTGCTCACGGCAAATACCAGGCATGCTCGCACTTCACTACTTGAAGGAAAGACGTCCTTAACGCAGTCTTTCAATCTCAGCCTGCTTAGCTATCTCCAGGAATTAAATCTGCCTACCCCGAGGATCCTTGGAAAGGAAATAGGATGCGGCGCCCCTTGGTTACGCGCATCTCCAGAGATCGTATACTTACCATCTGAGAGTCGTACACGGACCCACGTTTCCAGTCTGTAGAGACCAATTTAAAAAAACTGCTAGGAAGTAAAATGGGCACACTATCATCTATACAAAGGCTCTATATAGGCCGACGGATGTGGCTGTTTTATTATTCTACCTGACACCGAGGTATTATATAAGCTCAGTGTTTTTCCTCTGCGTTTTTTGCGAGGCTTATGCAATTTACTCCGCCTTGAAAGTTACCGAGACCCGCAGTGACGACAGGTTCCTAGCAATTATAAATAAGACATTAAATAACTGTGAAGAATAATAAGATTGTAATGACCAAAAAATTAAATGACTAAAAAACAAGACTGAAGTATTGGTATGGGTACCTGGCCATTGTGGCATTCTCGGGAACAAACGAGACGATGAGGCTGCAAAGACAGGGGTAAGTCCTTCCATGGCATTAACAACATCCGAAGATTGTGCTCGAGAAACCTCCTTCCCAAGCAATAGAAGAGACCAAGACATCTTAAGTCGGCTAACCACTGGATACACGAGGCTTACCCACGCTCATTTATTTGCTCTCCTCAGCAAATCTGTGAGGCGTGCAAAGTCAAATGGTTCATGCACCTACTGCTCTTCGATCGCCCAATTGTTGGTACCAACCGACAGAATTTAGACCAGGATTCAGATATGAAATTTCTACAAAACCTGAAAGAAGTTATAAAACATCTGTTGCGGTTCCTCTTTTACAGTAGAATGAAGAATGCAATTTAGTGATTATTGTCTGAATTACGTTATTTAGTTTATGTTTGTTCCTTAGCTTCTTTGTTTATTTTTGTTATTTTAATTCTTTGCGGTGTTATTTTAGTCGCTAATGACTGTAATTGTTGAATAAACCTAAACTAAGGTGCTTTGTTTAAAGTATTAGAAAACTACACTTAAAAAGAAATTCCTCAATATTTTGTGCCGATGATAGATAAAAAAAATTATTAAAAAATCTTCATTTTTAAATGTAAAATTTACATTTAGAATGTATGAATGAAACTTATTTCCAGTCAGATAATGACACGTTAGAAAAAAAATACAGTTTAGACGAGGTGAAGGCTTGAAATAGTAAAAATATTATAAATGTTAATAAAATAATAATTAACAGATGGAGAATTTACTAAGCTTTTGATAATACATCACAATTTTTCAAAAGCTAATCGGAAGTTCTAAGGGAAAAAAGGTAAATTGGTTAAAAAGAAATATTTTACCCGCTATTGCTAAGGAATTACCAACGTAATATCGCTCATCGACTAAAGAAAAAATTCAAAATGATTACTTGGAACATCAGAAGTTTGAAAAGGATAACGGTGTATAAATAAAACTTTTACTACGTTATTTCCAATCGCGTTTTTGATAAACTAAAAAAATTATTCATAAAGATTTCAATCCATTAAAAAATATAGTATACTGCAATAATATCCCGAACTTATTAGAATTTTCTCCGGGATATAAAAACAAATTACGTTGGTTTTATTAACATACCGATACATATAAAGCAGTTTTAACCAAATTTTTAATATTTTCGGTCTCTGGAGACTTTGAAAAATCCAAAAACAAATATATTAATAAAAATAAATAAATTAATCGGAAGATAATCTTCAGTTCGTTAACAGTACTTTGCCGGCTGTTATACAATATTAAAAGCTGCAAAAGTAATAACGGATATTTTAACAGTAGGATACGAAAATTTCAATAGATTTCATTTATCGCTGAATAAAACAGGTGATTCAGTCGGATGGATAAAACCAAAATTTATAACAACAAATAAAAGCAAAATAAAAAAATATCAAAAATATAAAAAGCAAAATATAAAAAAAGTTAGGCTAAAATTTCATTAGTTTCATCAGATACAATTTTGGAAACTTAATCATAGTTAAATTCAGAGCAAACTGTAAAAGACAGAAAATTAAGCTATGAATCAGTATTATCTTTAAATTATAAATAGAAATTGCGCGTAGACATGAATCATAAAATGTCGTTGATACATGTTAAAGTTATACTTACTTATCTACATAAACAATACTATAATTAAATCGGACTGCTTAATGGAAAAACCGGATCGAATTTAACCGCATAGGATTCGTAACAAAAAAAAATTAACGCATCGAAATAATTGAATGCGAGATAATTACAAAATAATATTAATTTATCTTATTCAATATAACGCAAACAAATGTTAAATTACTGCTATCAATTGATCAGGCAGCTGTGTAATTCTGTTTTGTTATTTCTATCAAGAAGAATTATCGAAAAATTTCAATATTATTACAGGTACGATAATTACGGGTCAGTTTAATAAAGAATATTTATCAAAACGAACAATAATGATTTTCACGCATAAAAAAACTAAAAAGTTAAACTTTTAATTTAGATTTAATTTTATGCAAAGTAATTTGTTTAATTTAAATAAAATTTTTCAATCGTCAAATAATTTATC
This sequence comes from Zanna intricata, assembly GCA_010016005.3. Classification (NCBI taxonomy): domain Eukaryota; kingdom Metazoa; phylum Arthropoda; class Insecta; order Hemiptera; family Fulgoridae; genus Zanna; species Zanna intricata. The sequence continues at coordinate 10,921 of JAAAKQ030003672.1, read as the reverse complement.
GTTGAGAAAGAGGTTTAAAAAATTGTCCCAGTCGGATATTGAAAACGTGCATACAGTTTGTGTCGGTCTTGTATCTCGTACAACAGAGAAATATTACCATATTATCGACTTGCTCTTTACTTCCGCTAAGCCCAGTCAAAAAAAAAGAAGATTATTCAGGTATTTAAATCGGATACATTACAATGATTATCCGATTTAAATTTTCTAAAGTATATTTATTTATAAAAATTAGTGAATTTTTTTTAAATTTTTCATACCAACCTGTATAAATAAATATTTTACTGAAAAAAAAAACTGAAAATTTAAAATTTTATAAATTTTTACTAAAAATCTTAAAATTTTTAAGAATAATTTTTTGAAAATTCGCAAGAGATTTATCGATCAGATAAGGTTCAAAATTAAACCATGAAAAATTTCCAGCTAATAGCGCTATAATAAAGAACATTAACTTACACGTATTTGAACATCATTTCGATTCATAATAAGATTACATATTTTCAAAATGAGACAGATTTCTTATTTACGAATAACGGTTTAGCTCACCGGACTGGTCTACTGGTTAACTCGTCATCGAAAATTAGCTGATTTCGAAATCAAGAGTTCTAAGGTTGAAATCCTAGTAAAGGCAGTCACTTTTATACGGATTTGAATACTAGATCGTGCATACCGGTGTTCTTTGGTAGTCGGGTTTCAATTAAACTCACACCTCCAGAACGGTCGAACTGAGACTGTCGAAAATTCGTTTCATTTACATTCATACATATCATCCTCTGAAGTTAATACCTTACGTTTACGTTCTACAGATAAAAAAAAAGAAAGAAGACTAAGGTTAAAAAAAAGGAAGTTTAATAAAATATTGCATTTGAGAAAACGTGTACAAATGAAAGTTTTTTCGTAAAGGAATTTTCAATTAAAATGAGTAAAATAAAATCAATGACGGTAGAAATTAAAACAACTGTTCATGGAGATAACTATCAAGCACATCATTAAAAGCAATTCATATTGCTTTTGTCATTCCATTAGCTCAAAATGGACAACAGAGAAAAAACTATGAGAGATATTTTTACACGATGAGATGGCAATAGAGGGAAGGTAGGAGTGCGTTTTTAGCAGAATCAATGCTTATAATTTGTGGTGAGAAAGGAACAAAATAAATGAAAGGTCCGGTGTTCTAAGGAAAGCTATATTAAAAAAAGGCTGCTAAATTACAATCGGCAATTTTAAATTATCAATAAAAAGTGAGTCCTTCATATTTAAGAAGATTTATTTATTAAAAACAGTTTAAACCCTATTTTTAAAATTCTATATTAATAACAACGAATATTCGTTTAATTTTTATTTATATCATATTTGATATAAAATTTTGAGTATTTAAAATATATTTTATCTGGAAAATTAATTTTAATTCAATTATTTAGACTATAATCTAAATTATAAAGATAGTTAAAGCCACAGTTTCTTGTTTTCAATGATCCACTTGAGGCTTCAAGAGCCTTTAAGGAGTGGTAGTATGCACTTAGGGAAATACTAATATTTATTTTATTTTTGAATATTAACTATGTCTAAACATAGTTTTGAATGATGAATATATTACAGAATACATCTCGATCTTGTTAACAAAATTCATCGTTTTAAAGATGTTAAAAAAAAATTGAAAATATATTTTTTTCAGGATTTTCATTATGCTATTATTTTAAGATTGAAAAAAATCTGGCTTTAATAGAAAAGAAATAAAAATGGAAAAAATATAGTAAAATAAAATCTAGTCGCAAAGAAATTTTGTTAAAATAAAGAACTGCTGTAAAAAGAAAAATTGTTTATATGAAACATATATGAATTAAATAAATATGAATGATTTTTTTTTTTTTTTTTTTTTTTTTTTTTAATAAATCTCATTTAACATACTTCTAAACATTATAGATAATTTTAGTCTTCTAATATAATACATTTTCTCATTAAAATATTCTTTACGGGGTTGATAAAGTATAACGTAACCACCTTAACTCCCTCACCGTAATAAGGGAATGCCAAAAAGCAGCTTTTTTTAAATAAAATTAACATTCTTTAGCAATTAATTTTTTTATGAACTTTACTTACGCAACATTATTTTAATCAGATGCTGAAACATAAATTAAGCAATATTATCTATCACATCTTAGAAGTAATAGTTTTGTGTAAAAAATTATTTTTTTAAACATACGTACATATTCATAAAGTAAGGGCCGTTTGGTCGTTAAAAAAAATTAACTAGCAAGAAAAGATTTTTACTTATAGTCTTATAGTCTATGTATCTACTTCACTTTTCCACATAATCGCCATTCAGTTCTAAGCACTTTTCGTAACGCTGCACCAGTTTCTTTAACCCCTCTGCATAAAGGTTCGCCTTACTTTATGAATATGCTTCGTATATTCTCTATGTACAAATGTATTATGTAGCTATATATTCATATATATATTAATTTTTGTAGTGGAACACTCTGGATAAACTGAAACTATGATATTACTGGGGTATATCGCTAAATACACAAAAAATTTATTGAACAATACTTAATAGTCTATAGACAATAAATCTTCGTCGTTTTTGCTTTATTTGCTTTTTATTTTACATAACCATTTGTATGCTTCCTCACCCATGTAAACAAAAGTAAAGGATCGTGAACCCCCTCTCCGCACACGCATATGTAATACTTCAACGACCCCTTATGATAAATGGCAGTTGTCCTTAAATTACCATTAGGTTTTGCTTTAATAGCAAACCAACCTTAGGGTTTTTTATTATATAAACTTACAAGGAAACAACAGTGATCTAAAAGTATATGGCACACGTGATATAATGTGACTATGGCGATAGTAGTTATAACAAAAACATAAAGAGCAAAAAACAGAATGGAATGTTATATACGACAAAGGGCAGAGTAATAAACGAAATCTGTTACCTCACGAAACTCACGTCATGAAATCCCAACGGATCTACATTATTTACGATTGAAGATAAGAGGGGAGAAAACGGACGATCAATGGATTGATGGATCGGCTGAAACCGATTGTCACATTCAGAAAGGAAAGAGCGAGTCGTAAAATGACAAGGGGTAAGGGTAACTCGATGAAAAAGGATGAAAGAAAGATTGAAGTGACGTAGAGTAATAAAGATGAGGAAAAAGAGAAGGGTGACGACCGACTACTCATCAGACGAAGATACCGAACGTTTCAGACCAAGCAAATAAAGTAGATTGCTTTGTTAAAACGAGTGCAGCGTGTTGTGCTGAGTTCTGGCAGCTATCAAGCGGAAAGATAATTTTGCAAGCTACTTAGTCTTAACTAGAAAATAACACACGCGCGCGCGCACACAGACACACACACACCGGACTCTCAACTTAATCGACTGAGATGATGAAGAAAGAAAACTTAATTTGTCACATTGGGTGAGAAGATATTTTAATTAAAAGAAAGAATTGAAAGAAAAAAACATTTAAAAAAGACAATTTAAATATGTATACTTTCACAATAAATCAGTAAAACTATGTAAGTAAACAGTTCGAAAATATTAAAATTCTAAAAACAAAATTCTCTTTATTGCTAAAACTTTTCAGTGATTTTTTAAAATTAATTTAACAAAGCGTATAACTTAACGCATTATTATCAGTAATTAACTTTTTGAAACTCGAATAAAAAATCTCAATATACAATATTTATCAATTCAGATTTGGCAAGACAGCCAGTGTTTATTCAACTTAGCAAAATTTGCTTAATCAACTTAATTAGTTTTATATATTATTAACTGTTTAGAAAGATATCAAACGGAAGCCAATACATCAGGAAAAAAAAAAAAAAATTACCTGTCGATATTACGTACAAGGAATGATTAAGTCTGGTTAAGACCGCGTAGCTCATCAATGCAAAACGAAAAATTTCATTTTATATATGACTTGTTTTAATGTCTTTTTCTGACGAACATCTTTTTTTATTATTTATTGTAAAACGTGTTTTATAAAATAAAGTTGAAAATAATACATATTTTTAAAATTTGAACAAGGAGGCGTGGGGATTTACATTTCGTTGATCGTATAAGCCTTAACGTTCTGGTGATCCCATGTAAAACCAAAGTTTTAATTTTGTTGTAAGCTCTTTTTTTCCTGTGCAAGAGCAATGCGAAGAGAATTAAAAAGAAGTTACAAAACAAAAATTGCATATTTAATCTCGTTTTTATATCTACTAATTAGCACAAAATTCACAGGACAGGAGGCAACTTTTCTAAAACATTTACAACAAAATAAAAACTCAGTAAATTCTTATTTCACATATTACTGTCATAAAAACAAAATAAACAGACTCCGACGTTATACAAAAGTACGTTTTTTAAAGTATTTAATATCGGCTCAGTCGATACTCGACAGCTGTACACAACACCAGCGCCAAGAAACACTAGTACACAACACTTGCTCACGGCTTCTGTGTTCACGCCTATCTTTGGATATCAAGCGGACGAGATGTTAAAAAAGTTTATATTTATACTGACTGCCTTATGAAATAATAAAAGCCTATTAAAATCAAATCAGAAACGACGCAGTGAATGTTTATTTTTAATAATAAATTGATTTCTCTTGTAGAATACACATTATAAAAAAAAATTCTAATGCGGACACTACATGACTTCCTTGTACGCCTATTATATTACATATACACATTTCTAATAATAAATCAATGTAGTAAAATTAAAAAAAATAAAGTACAAAAAAAGAAGATGAACTTTGATTCGAACTGATGGGTTTTCCTTTCTAACATCCAAATTATTTCATTAATTAAAATTTCATTTGGCTATAACTCTGGAACCAATGAAAATATGATTCCACTTAAATCGTTGAAAAGCTCTCAATGAGGGCTTATTATTGCAGTTAAGAAAAAAAAGTTCAAAATCCAAATTTTTGGAGATTTTGGGCTTTTTTGGACACTTTTGGTTCAGTCGATTGCAGTAAATAGGAGAGATGCAGAACTAGATGTTATAACAGTCCTAAATACAAAATTTCAACATTCTATGGCTAAACGTTTTTAAGTTATGCGAGATACGTACATACGTACAGATATCACGCTGAAACTAGTTAAAATGAATTCAGGATGTTCAAGATGAATATTTCCGCGAATTTTTCGCGATCACAATACTTCTTTATTCTTCTGTACAAGGAAGTAAAAACAGTCAAAACACATCTTTATAAAAAAAAAAATTCAAATAAAATAATATACAAAAATTGACAAGTTATATTATTTATTTCAATAAATACTAACTTAGATATAGTTTTGAAATATTAATTTAATAATGGTGTTTGTAATACATTTTATGAAAAAAAAAAAATGTTAGAATTTATTTTTATGAAATTAGGTATTCTCTGAAGTACTGTGAACTGTGCTGGAGAATTACCATCAAATCCAAAAAAAAATCAATTAATAATGTTACAATTTTTAATAAAATAAAATGTTTTTATCATGCACTGAAGCGATTTTTAAGTCGCTAACTCATAAAATTACATTAAGCAATTAACTCGATAAATTATAATATATTATTTAATTATTAAGCTATAAATTTATAACGATCGACTTAAACTTATCATCTAACACAACAACCAAATGAAACAATCGTATGTATAATTAGACACGTTAAGGAATAAGTAACTAGGAAACAGGTTTCGGTTTAATTCTAAACATACAGAAAATATTTTTCTATATTTTCAGTTGAGACGAGTGCAAGAATGTCTAAAGGAAATGAAAATGTTTACATTCTGCACTTTATTTTTATTTCAACCGATACCATATTAAAAGTTTATGGTGTAAGATAATAAAAAACGTTTATGTAATTCAAGTCCTTGTTTTATTAAGATTTCAGTACCATGCAAATTCCAAAAAATAATTTAATCATTTCTATTCTTTTCATTTTTTACTTAAAAGGTTCTCATTACCTTGAAAAAAAAACAAATATGCGAAAAAGTTCTTCATTAAAACAATTTGTCAAAAATTTAGCGCTTCTGAATCTGTAGCGCTGTTTAAGTCATAATCTTGGAAAACAAAACAAAAATCCTTCGATTAATAAAGAAAAGTTTTCCCGATCTTTAGTTAAATTTTCAAGAATCTGTCTGTAAAACAACTTGTAAATTTAAGTTTTAATATACAGATTTGCTTTCGTTGGAGATATTTGAAGGTATATTTTTTTGAATACGTAAACAAAATGAAACAAATGGTTTATAGTAAAATGGGTTTAAAAACATTCAGTTATATGAAAAAAAAAAAAATTGAAATAGTTAATTTCTGTACTAAAACGTAAATAAGAAGAAAAAATTAAAATAATTCAAATGCTATCATCCTTTACTTCAAAATCATTTTTATGAATGGTATTTTACGTGAAATAAATTCAAAAAAGAAAAATATCAAACTCTAGTTTTATTATGGGTAATAGTTTTTAAAGAAATTTTCGAATTACACACTTTCATACAGAATTTAAAAAAAAATGAAATACAAAAAGATACATATATAGTAATGAATTCATTATTTTCTTCGTAATATGAAATATTTCTTTGTAGTAATATAATGATATTCAAAATAAAAAAACTCGATTATGATTTTAATATTAATGAATCTTATGTTTAATGTATCTGTCTTATAAATGGAAAATTCTGATTCCCGATGGGTTTGATCTTTTTTTTGCAAGATTCAACACTTTAACTTTCATTAAAAATATTATAGAAATTTTAATTAGGATAATATCTATAAATACTGGAATAATGTAAAAAAAAAAAAAGTAAAACGGCACTTTTTTTCTACATATTTTATTGTAAGTAAAATTTAAGCTAAAAAATTGATAATTATTGAATATAAGTAAAAAAAAAAAGAAAGGAGTAAAGATAACGAATGACATAAAAAAAAGAAAGAAAAAATAATAATGAAAGAAATTAACTTAACTGAACAAAGAGACTTTACAGTAATCGATCAATCACGTAGTAATGAAAACACAAGAGAAAAATATGTTAAGTGACGGATAGTCAGTCAGATCTCAGATTACCACGCAACCAATTAAATAGGATAAAAAATTCATTAATGAGCGATACTTCACAAAGAGTTATATGCTGGCTCTTGTAAAAAGTGAAAACTTATTCTGTATAACATTTTAACGAAATTAACGGTGTAGTAAATTATAGTTTTTCAGTTACAAAGAGTAATTCTGTACATTTCATAAAATCATAATAATAATAATTTTATAAATGTTTGGAATAATTTAACAGATTAAATTAAAATGATTTAATGTTAAAGGTAATAATAATGAGTTGAAAAGAAACAAATAGCCAAAAAATTTTGACTTCACTAAAACACAATTTAACAAAATTTTAGCGCAAATTTTCATGTCCCAAATTTTTCCTACGCTACATTAATGATATCAAATGTTTCAAGATAAATAAATCAAAACAAAAATTTATATAATCAAGTTGATATCTATGGGAACGAAAGTTTAAAAAATTAATAGACCGTACTAATTTATTCAAACTGTTTTAAAAATACGCCTTGGAAATGTTTTATACGAGTACAATGCGTTCGAAAGTAACAGTAAACTTTACTATTAAGTGCTGTAATCTATTCTTTCGGCGTTATTCAGTAATAAACCAAGACATATAACGCCGAATCTCGTTGGGTATTACTTAATAATAAACCAAGACATCAGTTAGACGTCAGTTATACTAGACTGTGGATACCGGTTTTCTTTGGTGGTTGGGTTTCAATTAAACACACATCTCAGAATGGTCGACCTGAGATTTTACAAGAATACACTTCATTCAAATCATCCTCTGAAGTAATACTTTCCGGTAGTTCCGGAGGCTAAACAGATAAAGAGAAGAAGACGTCAGTTGAAACGTTACGATTGAACGTGTTTTGTTTCGAGTCGTTTCGTTTATCGGAATCAATGGTTGCATAAGTTTTCTGAAATGTTTCCAAATCCTCTTGTTCCTCACCGCATTGCAGTTCGAACAATTCGAACTGCAATTGTTCGAGCAATTGAACAATTACAGAAAACAGACTTTGTTTTAGACATTGATCGAAGTGAAAGATCGCCTAAACTAAACGAACAGAGGCTGCTTGACACTTCGGATTCTGTGGCCATCAAAATCAACGAGTAAGTTAGCACAGGAGAAAAATATCGGACTTGCTACCGCACATAAAACTATAAAAAAAGAATTGAAACTTTTCCCCTACAAAGTAATGTGTATTCACGAACTAAAATCTACAGATCATGCCAAAAGACTAAATTATTGTCAACAGTTTAAAAGTTTTATTGACCAAAATTCCGTACATATTCTCGATAATCGGTTCTTTAGATCAGTTTTTTACAGACGAATCGTGGTTTAATCTGGGAGGTATATTAATTCACAAAATACGCGACTGTGTTTGACAACTGACCATCATGAATTACTAGAGCAATCTTTAAATGAAGTGAAAATTTGCGTCTGGGTTGGTGCGAGTAGAACGCGCACTGTGGGTCCAATATTTTCAGAAAATACAGTTAATATTGATCGTTAATGTACTGTTTTAACAAACTTCATTAGTCAGTTAACAGAAGTTCATGATTGGTTTCAACAAGATGGCGCTACAGCACACACAAGTAACAGGTCAGTGAGGTTTTTTACGAAATATCTTTCGTGAACGAATCATTTCAAGGAATTTGTGGCCTGTACGATGCCTGATCCGACTATTCCAGATTACTTTCTACGAGTGGGGGGGGGGGGGGGTTGAGAAACAAGCAGTGTATCGCAACAGACCATGCACGACTGACGAACTAAAATCGCTATGACGGCATACGTATGAGACACTTCAATACATCAGCTCTTCGAAATGTTTAAAAACAAATTTAAACGTGGGCAGTGTTGTTTCAACACCTTTTATAAACAAATCCAATTTTTGTAATATCTGTTTCCATAAAATAGCGGCTTTTCATCCGGAGGTGCCGGGTTCGAATCCCGGTCAAGCATGGCATTTTTCATACGCTACAATTCATTCAACTCATCCTCTGAAGATATACCTTAACAGTGGTTCCGGAGGTAAAAAAAATAATAAAATAACGAATTAAAAATACAAAGTAATAAGAAAGTTTCGTCATTACACTTTCATTAATTCCAGCCTACTTTCCAAACGCTCTGTATAAAATAGTGAAATAATATAATAGTCTCTGTATAAAAAGAATAGAAAAAAAATTGTTAGTCTGTATAAAAAGAATAGTTCTTTCAAAACTCTACTGGTCTATTCAATCAAATCAAAAAATATATTTCTGCAGTATAAACATTTTAAAAAATCTAACCGTCAATTTTCAAAATAAAAAACAGGCACCGATATTGATTTATTATACCGCCAATTTCGTTGACCATAAAATTATTTTTACTTTTACGATCGTACTTTTTAGTTTTTTTTATAGATTTGTTAAACCAGTAAAAAACTTCATTCAAACAAAATCAATTCCGTGAAACCAAAATCAGGAATAAATTTGTAGTCATAAATTGCATAAAAAAAACCTGATATCAAAAAAGTAACCGAAACATAAAAAAAAAATAATATTTTTGTAGGTAGTACATTTAGTTCCGGGTTCGAAACCCGGTCAGGCATGGCATTTTTCACATTCGCTATAATTCATTCATCTCATCCTCTGAAGATATATCTTAACGGTAGTTTCGGAGGTTAAACAAAAAAAAAAAAGAAAAAAGTTCTTAAATTTAATCAGTTAAAAGTTGCCGCCATGTTAAATATAACTATAATGGACAATCTTTAAGCATTAATCTGACTTAAAATTCAACTATGCGAAATTTAATAAAAAACTGAAAATCTATTACTTTTAAATTCTCAGCGCGTTTTGAAATGTTTTATTAATGTGAATTTCATTTAATCAAATCGTAACACACCAACTTTTTGACATAATAAGAAAACGAATAGAAACAAAGCTAACTACAGCCCAGCGTGAGGTAAGGTTTATAGTTTGGGATGAGGGGCGAATTTTTTTAATTTTTTACCTGAACAAATTTCCTAAAAGTATTTCGATTATCAGAATATCATCACATATAAAAATCTATCACTACGCAATGGTAAGACAAAAAAGTGTACACATTTATATTGTTTTTTTTCGTTTTGTTTAAAAAATCAAATACTTAGCAGAAAGTTGCTACTAGACTATCAGAATAATTTTCTTAACAGATAAAACATAAAATAGAATATAAATTTTTTTTTTTTGTTTAACCTCCGGAACCACCGTTAAGGAATATATCTTCAGAGGATGAGATGAATGAATTGTAGCGTATGTGAAAAATGCCATGCCTTACCGGGATTTGAACCCGGGACCTCCGGACGCTACCACTCAGCTACGGAAGCCGGCATAAAATATTTCTTAAGACATAAAATAGAGTATGTGAAAACTGTCCATTCGATGGGTAGTTAATGCTTGAATTATTGTAAACTGCCTTTTGTATGTCGGTAAAATACCTTTAATGCGAACACTCAGGATTATTTAAACAATTTATTGTTAATTTTCTTTTTAATTAAAAAGTATTTTTACTACGCCTAACCAAAAACAAAGTTAATTATATCAAGAAATGTTATTATGAAAAATAATGAAAAAAAATTTAATTTAATATTTTTAAAGTAAAGTAGATTTAATCTAAAGTAAATTTATTATTTTAAGTTTTTTTTTTTTTTAACCTCTGGAACCACAATGAAGTATCACATCAGAGGATGAAGATTAATGATGTGCGTGTGTGAAAATGCCATGCCTGACCGGGATTCGAACCCTCCGGATGAGAGGCCAAGAAACTGCCACTCCGCCACGGAGGCCGGCAGTATTTTAAAGTTAAGTAGATTTAAATTAAAGAGGTCCCGGGTTCGAATCCCGGTCAGGCATGGCATTTTT
>JAAAKQ030003606.1:0-18808 GCA_010016005.3 Zanna intricata | reverse complement strand
TAATTGAAACCCAACCACCAAAGAACACCGGTATCCACGATCTAGTATTCAAATCCATATAAAAATTTTTATTTTTATATAGTTACACTCAATTAATTAAAAATTAACATTTTGTTTACATAATTAAGTATTAAAAAGTAAGTTATTTTGCGTCTTTTAACAAAAAGATAAGTTTGATTTTAAAATGCAGTGTTCCGGTCGAAAATCATTAAAAAAAAACCAAGGAAAAAGCTGAGACAAGAACAAAAAATAAATTTAAACCCTTTTATCAAATTTTAAAAAGGGTAAATTAATGTTTAACCATCATCGTTTCATATGGACCTACGATTATCAATTTCAACATGTATAGATGGTAAAGCGCAGTGGATGGAGAGCGTACCAGCGTCAGGAACTACTCCTGCTAAACCAGCTCAGTACAAATCCGTCGGGTTCGTCACTATACCGTTAGCCTATATATCCGTGGACATCATCCCCTGGTATCTGTCAAAAGCAGAATTCAAGAACCTCCCGCTGACGTCCAAATTGAAAATGGTGAAGTGTAGTGTTACTCCAGTAGGTTTTCGCCTGTCGTTTGTTACTAGTAATGCTCAGAAAAGCAACACTAATAGCGAACAATTTTTATTATGTAGTGTAGTATACAGGCTGTGTAATAAATATCAAGGGGTGAACTGTAAGTATAGATATTCAGTCGACAACCCTATGCTGCCCACGAAATTGCATTTACACAATCCATGTGATGAGGTACCTAATTGGTACGGGAGTACAGCTACAAGGGTCTAATATCGATTATTGCAGTATTCCATGCTCTTTCAGTAATCAAACACCGTTACAGCAATATTATGTACAACATTATTATAACAAGGCCGGTCAGGATACATTACCTGAAATTATGAAAGATATTCAAATCTTTCCTATTACAAACAGCCAGCCGGCCTCTCCAATGCTATAAGAGTGCTATAATGCTCTCTCTATAGTGCTATAAGCCTCAGGTCTGCGTATTAAAACCTATGAAACCGTACCCGCCTTTAAAATCGTACAATACATATTACAATACGGTATCAAAAATATATGTATAGCAGAATTAATGTCTGAACCAGTGTTAAAACTGGAATGAAATTAACTGAAGTACGTCCGAGAAACGCCGCAGTTTGACGTTCCGTATATTTTTTTGTTTATTTTCCTTAAAATAATGAAAAACAAAAAAGAAAATAAAAATATAATTAAGGGTTACAGGAAGATAACTTTTCTAACAAAGATATATCAACTTATCATAACGAAGAGAGCAAAACCAAAAAAACAAAGGTAGGTCGCCGTAACATAACCCACCGGATTGGTCTAGTGGATAACGCGACAACGCAAATCAGCTGATTTCGAAGTCGAGAGTTCTAAGGTTCAAATACTAGTAAAGATAAAAATTTTTATACGGATTTGAATACTATATTGTGGATACCGGTGTTCTTTTGTGGTTGGGTTTCAATTAACCACACTTCTTAAAAGTGGTCGACCTGAGATTGTATAAGACTAACACTTCATTCCTCATTCATCCTGTGAAGTAATACCTTAACGGTAGTTCCAGAGGCTTAACATATTAATGGTCGCCGTAACATATTAATGGTTATCCAACATAACCTATCTTCTAGTAGAATTTCAAAATATGGTAATGAAATAGAATGTGTATATTAAAATATGCTGTACAAAAACAGCATACCTTTTTTCAAAATTTAAGTTGTTAGCTGTTTAGAATATCTTTCAGTAATTATTTGATTACATTTTATAGATAGTACAGTATTTTTCGTTCTTTTCTTTACAGATATAATCCAACAGGCCCAGTTAAATTGATTACTTGCAATGATGGGAAAAAGCTGCTGCTTACCACTGCCATTATATTTCAAGAAATTATCAAATTTCATTTTATAATAAATTTTATAGTGACAATGTACTGAGTTCACAAATAAAATTTGGACAATTTTATTTTATCTTGAAATACACAGATACGCTTCCCTCAAAGACAAGTAGACCAGTTAATAATAAGAATGGCGAAAAATTGTTTACTCCCAAGTATTTCATTTATAATAAATCTAAAAGGCAAAGATTTCCTGTTTACCGGAAAGCCTTTTTAGACACACTGTGTCTGGCGACCTTCCTTCTGAGAAAAAGAGATGGTGACAGGAAATCAAAACAATTTGGGATAAAGAAACAATCAGTAGTTAATTTTATTAAAAAATTTCACGTACTAGAAAATCACTACTGTAGAAGCAAAACATTAAACTGACAATACTTGCAGCAAAGTGATTTAAATATTCAAAATATGTGGAAAATATATGACGCTGAAAACACTGACGAAAGTAAAAAGGTTAAGCCTATGTATTTTAGAAAACATATTTAGAACAATGTTTAATATAGGATTTGGTAGTCAGAGAACTGATGAATGTTCCACTTGTATTTCTCTCAAAGAAAAAATAAAATTCTGCAAAAACCCTCAGGAAAAAATTGATTTAATGTGTCAAAAAAAGGTGTCACAAATTAAAAGCCAAAGCGTTTTATTCAATTTTAAAAGAAAAACGTGCTGACCTATTGACAGTAACAATTGATATGCAAAAAAATCAAGTGTTACCAAAGGTCCCAGACCAAAGCGCTTATTATCCACGACAGCTTTACAATTACAATCTCACTGCAGTTTTGGGCGATTCAAAAAGCAGACAAACTAACAGAAATGTATTTATCTATCAGTGCAACAAATGTGAACATGAAAAAAGCTCTACTGAAATATGTTCAGCTGGTATGCCACTGTCTTTCTCTCACTGAAATTCCAAAGCACATCAAAGCGGTCCGCCTTGCGTTAGATTGGTGTGGCGGACAAAATAAAAATCATTTTATGATGGCAATGCTTAGTGCCTGGCTATTAAATAATACTCCAAAAAAATATTAAATTAATTGAATATATTTTTCCTATGGTTGGACATTCGTTCCTACCACCGGATAGAATTTTCGGACAAATTGAAAAGGTAATTAAAAAATCCAGCATTATTTTAGACCCAATCTTGTACACAAATATTTTTTCCCTCTTTGGAATGTAATACCTTTACACGATAAGGTTTTTGATTGGAAGCAATCAGTCTCTGAATGCATCCTGGTCAGTGGCATTTTAAATTTAATCCTTCGAAACTGTGTTTTTCAAACTTTATCTTCAGAGAAATAATATTCTCATAAAAGGTGAAGTTCATTCTACAACAGAAGGAGTGCACAAAAGTGTGTGTAAACGTTCAAAAACATTAAAAAGACATGGTATTTCCAAAGATAATACCAGCTGGAAAGGCCGTACCACAAGTAAAATTAGATGATGTTAAGAAATTGCAAGCAAAACACATCGGTGAATCCTGGCTTGATTTAAATTCTTTCAAGTATTATAAGAATATTATAGAAAATCAAAATAACAATTTGCAGGAAGATTATCGAGGACAAAGTTATTTATTCATGTGATAATTTTAATTGTGAGGTAGATGAATTAATTGTTTAACTTTATTTTATAATTGGAATCTAATGAAAAGCACATTCTTTTATAATACTTATATTGTATTTTTTAAGTTTTCCAAAAAACTACTAATTCATTAAAATATAATTTAAGATATTTCAGTTAAAATTTTTCGCTTTTCTGTAATGTTTTATAATCTTTTCAATGGTAATAATATTACATTTTCTTTTTGTGAACAGTGTTTTACTTTCATAACCAGACAAGCCCACATATTAAGTTTCATAACCCGACACATCAATTATTTAGATTCAAAACCAGACACGTCAAACACAAAATTTCAATTTTCTGGAAAAATAATTATGATTCATTCCTTAAAATTTAGCTAAATAATAGTGATCACAAGAATCAATAAGATAACATAATTCCAAATTTTGAGTTTGCAAGACAATGGAAAAAATTGTTTATTTTTGTTTCCTGAAAAACTTTCCTATTGTGATGTGTCTGGTTATGAAACTCAACGACTCGTATACCAAATGGTATCACATCATAATTTTTTTTCTTAAAGCAAGATAAATGTGCCATAAAAATTAAATGAAATATAGTAAAAAAAAATGAACTTTCAATACAACTCACATTCTTCAATTTAATGCATCATAGAATCTATCTAGCATTGTTCAATTTAAGAGTGAACTCCTTGTGATGTTTACATATAGTTTTTTTGCTAGAGCTTCAAGTTCTTTTGCTTATCTTTTAGCAGTATATATTATAATTATAAATAATTTAGACCCAGGTTCCATTTTTATCATAACCAACTTTTAAATATTCTTTATTCATCAATGAGGAACTTCAACCACAAAAATTCCTGTCTTGGTTCATTCACATCCAGGTTTATTCACTGTTCCAAAAAATATTAATATGCATTACTTTTGTACAGTATAAACAGGCTTTCACCAGTTTTACAGAGACATAATCCTTCCTAGTCTGTCAAGAAAAAAAAAATCACTTTTTTTCTGTATACAAATGTCCCCTTCAACTGAAAATTATTTACCTGCTAGAAATTAATACTTAGTTTCCAATCAAAGATTACATATTTTTCATTTCTCATACAAACATTAACTGAGATTTGCATTTCTTATACCAACATTAACTGATTTTACAGAAATTTCTAGACATTTGACAATGTATCTACTTCTACACAAAACATTTTCTCTGTAATTATAATTTTATCAGCCAATTTATACACAGAAAAATACACTTGTATTCTGTAAGATAGTAATAGAGACTACATAAACAACTCTAGCTACAAAATCAATTAATTAGAAATGAAAAAAGCACGAAATTATTAAAATATCATGTCCAAAGTTCACAGACTTAAACAGAAGAAAAACTAAATTAATTATTGAAAGGTTTTTTAATTACAATATTTATGTCCAAATTAATACAAATAATGGAATAAAATAAATTTAAAAAAAAATCACTTCTTCCAGTAGTAAATTATATATTATGATATACAATTATGAATTACAATAAAATAAGATTACAGTAAAATTTTTAAAATAGACAAAATTAATCATAAAATAAGTAGATTATATTTACATGGTATTTAATTAATTATATTTTTATACATTAAAAAAAAAGTTGATAAATACAATTCAATAAATTTGCTAAAAGCACATTTTTAATTCAACTTAAATCTTATTAGTTGCATGGCAATCAACAAAAAAATTGTGTAGTCAATAGTACTATCAATTATCTTATTTGATCTAGTTAGAACTGTAAGAGAAACTAAACTGAAATGTACAATCGATTTTCATGGAATGAAACCAGCAAATTATACAAAATATAATGTAAAAAATATAACACATTTTTCCTTTTGACCAACAGATAAACACACATAAATCATTATGAATTATATTTGTAAATTTAAACATTTACAGTTATATAGCACCTATAAAGTTATTTCCCTTCTGAATGGAGACGTAGTGTCTAATTCATTATTTCTAATAGGAGGTATATTAATTGTTTTACACTAGCTGCCACAAACTTTTTGGCTCAGTGAAGATGGAAACTGAAAATCACTTTATTTTTCCCCATTATTTATTTTATTTTTATTTTTCTTTCTTGTAAGCCTAATATAGAATGCCAATTGTTCTTGAGAACATGTTTAGATATATTCAGGAATGAATTGGGTCACAACCATTATTAGTTATAGCACTTAACAGGCATGTAGCATCAAGTTATATGGTACATTTTTTTTTTTTTCAGTAAGTTCACAATTTTCTAGTAAACTGCTAACCCTCCGTGGCAGAGAGGTAGTGTCTTGGCCTTTCATGTGGAGGTTCCGAGTTTGAATATTGGTCAAGCATATTATTTTACATATGCTAAAAATTTTCATTTCCATACCCCCACACACAAGTTTCAAGCTTATATAGTGATATCATTTAAAAAAAAAAGAAAAAAAAAAGTAAATTAATCAGCAACAGCAGGGTCTAAGTTCAAATCCTGTTTTTATACAACACAATAAGCATTGTTTTATACAACATAATACATAAGCATATAATTAGATCTGCTTGTCGATCATATAAGAGTGCATTCCAATTGTGGGTTCAATTAATGGGAGTTTCACTAATGGTTAACCTGAAACAAAAATAGACTAACAAACAGTAATTGGTCTCATGAGCCTTTTAAAGGCAAAAAAACCTCTTTTTTTAATTAACTAAGTATACATATTTTTATTAATTCTAAAAAAAAAAACAAACATTATAATCAACTGGAAAACAATAAGTAAAAGAGAAAAAAGTACAGATTAAGAACAAGACAAAGAGTAAGTTTGAATTTTACCCATCCATAATGCCATCAATCAAATTCTTTGTTTGTTTATTATTTTTATGAATTGTTTATCCTTTACTAGGAAAAATTTTTTGTTTATAACTTCATTAATCAATAAAAACTTTATTGATTTAAATTATGAAACCATACTTGACAATGGGGCTGCAACGCTCAGCTGATTTTTTATTAGCATATATATGAAATTAGATTTATTTGAGTGAACGATAACTATCAGCAGAGAAATAATATTTACCAGTAAACATTCAGTAATGGATGTTTCTTTGCGGATACAAATGAAATTTGTATGATACACAAATTTTATATATAGAAGTTATATATGTCAAGAGGGCAAGCAAAATGATCATTAATTCTAATCAGTTGTAATAAGGGAATGTTATAGTTTTATAGATATATTTACAATCTATAGTGTATATTCAAAGAATCTCTACAAGTTTGTTTCTGTATGTTTATCATTTGTGAAACTCCAGATCAGACACAGAATAAACAAGACTATGGCCAGAACTATGCCTCCACCGTACAACAAGAAGCAGCTGCTCTATCAGTCTTATTAATATCAAAACTGTTTAAATAACTATCACAGAGACATTTCACAAAGATATCTTTGAATGCCCTTACCACAAAAACTTTGACAACACAATGGAATTCCCCCTATCCATTCAACATGCACATCATCCAAGTTGTGTACAGCTATACATGTTATCAGTAGTCAAGAGTTATCTGGTAACTTAAAATCACATTACAGTCTACATACTGAAGAAATATAAAAAAAGAAACCATACTGAACATTGGCCTGTTGTTATTCTATAAACTAATGAATAAATATGTTAACCTAAAATCTAGAAACATTCACTTAAGTGATATCAAGCACAAAAGCACTGTGTATTAGAAACACAGATCACATTAATCATTTTTATAATTCATTTTTTTGTAATATAAATGTGACCATTATAAAAATCCAAGCACATCATATTTTTAAGTTACTACATTAACTGCCGTCCTCTACACATTCAATCAATTTAATTATGTTCCAGTTAGCAACTCTGCAGGTTAGCTGGAGATCCTGCAATGTTTATTTCCAGTAAAAAACAGCCTTTGTTAAAAACAACTGTGTACTTTACAGTACAGTACAAAGTACAGTATAAATTTAAAATATCAAGTTTTCACCAAATATCTTGTAAAATTCAAAATTCACCAGATAAGTTCTGTTTGTAGACATGTTAACAGCCTAGTTTAGACAACCTCGAATTAGATATTCGAGTAGCAACAGTTCAAAATAACACAGAAATATAAAAAAAAATTATGTTATTCTTTGGGTAAAAAGAGTGGAATATAAGAAGTTTGGTGCAGTTTTATTAAAAGCATCATCAGAAAATAAGGATTCAAGTTAATGTATAAATTTTTACACAGTAAATAAAAATATAACCCAAAATATAAAACACATTTGCTTATTACTTAAATATTATTATTTAAACCATATAACATATATTTCATAAAAATTTTTCCTTTACGAATTCATTTTACAGTTCATTCAAAATAATTAATTATAAATATCGACCTAAAAAAAAAAAGTTGAATACAGTGATCCCAAAAAAGTCCATGTTAAATCAATACACATCACAATTCAATCTAAAAAATTTTTAACTCCCTTAACAGGATGTGCTCAACTTTTTTTTTTCTTTTTTTTTAAATTTACAATAACTCATCACATATGAAGCCAATTTTATCATACACCCACAGAAGCAATCAATAATTAATGATACATATAATAACAGCTACATATACTGTTTTATATATACATATATATATTTTTTTTTTTTTTTTGTGACATGAAAATGCTGTGGTTAGGAATTGGACTGTATTTTTTCCATTATAGTACAAGATACATACAAAGTAAATAAGTGATCAAATATTTACATAAAAATTAAATTAAAATTTGATTTAATTAAAATTAAATTACAATTACATAAATAATAATTAAATACTAAACCCCTTAATTAAATTTTCATCATAACTTCTGCTGTGTTTTATCACTTTTGTTCACTGGGCAATCATATCCAAGTTTTCTACTTATTTATCTTCTTCTTTTTTTTTACTTAGATTTTTAAAATATTTTTGTCTCATTTAGTTGTTTATATGTTGAAATATTGAATTTCAACAAATTATTTTACTACTTTACACAGCATTCTATTTTGTTTTAGTTTTTTTTTTTTTTTTTTTATCACAATATAACTCATAGCGAGCATAGTTTATATTAAACTCTACAGTACTCCTCCTCTAAGCAAAGGCCTGTCCTAACTTTTAAGAAATCATTTGATTTCATTTTATATTTAATATACATTGTAAATAAATAAAAATTACACAGTAATTTTTAATTACTACTTCAGTATATTATAATGATTTTTTCTTTTTAATTTTAGTATTAATTTTTTTATACATAGGTTAATGTTTAAATCTAATTTACAAATTTCATCTACAGTTACATATTCCTAGCAGAACATGCAATTTTTTTCATTTCCCATAAGTGCTTAGTATGGAATCATTCAGCTTTTGAATTTTCAGGAACTGACTAAGAGTTAAGAGCAAGATCCCTGTATAAATTTATAAATTAATATTCAAATGCAACAAACAAATTCAGATGGTTCATAATATTATAATAACAATAATAATACAAAATACACCCAAAAAAGTAAGTTTTGTAACCAAATATTGTTGGTGCAGGGGTATAATTGCAATTCTATGCATACAAGCTGAGTTATCAATATGTTAGGAAAAGATTGATGGTATTTCTATTCAGTTTTTTAGTCAACATGTTTATAATGTTTAAGAAAATTACGACAGCCATGATAATGATTGAATTTCAGTCACATTTGCAACATTTATGAGTAATTTCGATGGAATGAAGAAAGATTTTTGTTTTATAAAGGACACCATGATGAACAGAGCAGGCAACCATATTTGATTACTGACCATCTGATGCATGGAACTGATGACAAGATTAAAAAGAACTTAATCACATTCATACATATCATCCTCATTCATCCTCTGAAGTAATACCTTATGGTAATTCAAGAGGCTAAGCAGGAAAAAAAAATTAAAGAGAGCAGATGATTGATCATTACATCTCTTTCCAAAACATGTATGTTTCCTTACACAAAACTGCATCTGAGAAATTGAATTATCAAAAAATTGTGTGTATGCCTACAATGCTTACGAAAAAAGTAAGAAATTAAATAATTGGGCAGAGCATTCAAATTTTTAAATGAGTAAAAAGAACAAGATCTTGAGCCAAATAGTCACTACGGAGCCATATAATCTCCATAGGGAGCCATATAGTTTAAACGAAACAACAATTTATAAAATGGCCATATTTCATAAATTGACAAGAAAGACACTCTAACATACACAAAGACAAAATGCAAACTAATTTTTTCCACTCTGAAAATCAACTGCAGTTGATTCTGACTACAAGGAGTTTTGCTATTTGACTTCTAGCATCAAACCTGCAGAATTAATAGTAGTGATTTCTATTTTAAAATGCTGAAAAAAAATTTTTCATGCAATCCAGAACAAGACATGGCTTTGCATTGTGTTTTTTTACAATGCTCATTCAGAAAATGCCATAACAAAGCAATGTTTTGATCATCTTGCATAACAAAGCAATGCCATAACAAAGCATGATCATCTTGGGAACAGCTCAATCATTCCTCATACAGACCAGACCTTGCATCAAGTGATGACCTGTTTCTATATCTTAAAACCTTCCTTGTTGGCCAACAGTTCCACAATGATGACAAAGTTAAACAATCTATTAATACATGACTTGCATTATGAGGGTGTTCATTCTATGATAAAGAGATGCAACTTCTGATGTCCCACTATCATAAATAATTCTATAATGGCGAGAACTATGTACAAAAAATTGAATAAAATTTTTATTTCAAAGAATAAAAATCTTACATGCGTTTTTGATTATTTTTAAAACCCCTTCAGTGCTTATCTTTTGAACAACCACTCATAATACAATCATACTATAACAATAATAATTTTTTAATTTTTCATTCTTTTTAATCATTTTAGTATTTAGGATTAAAGTTTATTTCAAATTTTGAATTAATCACTATAATCTATAATTTATTTTATACAGCTTATGATACTTAAATGTTTATTTACCCCATATTTGAGTAATTAGTTTGCAAAGATAAATTTTTAACCTGCAACTGGGAATTCATTTGTATTGAAAATAGAGTTACCTAGTCAACAAGTTACAAGTTACCTTACTTAACTTTTATACAAGTTACCTTATTTAACTTGTATACATAACATATATACTTAACTTGTATACTTAACTTTTATACAAGTTATCATACTTAACTTGTAACTTATTTTTAACCTCCAGAACCATCTTTAAGGTATATCTTCAGAGGATGAGATGAATAAATTGTAGCGTGTGTGAAAAATGCCATGCCTGACCGGGATTCGAACCCAGGACCTCCGGATGAAAGACCAAGATGCTACCACTCGGCCACGGAGGCCGGCCTCCGTGGCGCGAGTAACTTATAGCCAGCCTCTGTGGCATGAGTGGTAGCATCTCAGCCTTTCATCCTGAGGTCCCGGGTTTGAATCCCGGTCAGACATGGCATTTTCACACATGCTACAAATCACTCATCTCATCCTCTGAAGGTATACCTAACGGTGGTTCCAGAGGTAAGAAAAAGAAATTGTAATTAATAAAGTTTACTTCTTTTTTTTTGCAATGTACAATTTTATTTTAATATTTTATAAATCTTTAAATAAGATTAATATGTAAAAAAAATTATATAGACACTTTCAGAAAAACTTTTGTTACACTTTCAGGTTTGTGTCAAACCTGAATGAAGTATGCTTACAAAAAAAATTATGAATTACTTCATTGTTACAGCTTCCACTGAATCTCAGATTTGCTTTATAAAATCATTTATTAAACGTCTTGATATCAAAAATAGCACTTTAACAAAAAGTTTAATCAATTGAGTTTAGAAAAAATAAAGTAATAACAATAAAAACTTCAATTAATAAATGAACATATCACATTAATAAATAGCTGAGTTTGGTCGTTTTTATCACTTTCAATTTCCAATGTCATGATGCATAATATCTAGTTAAAACCACTCTTAAATATGCAATTCATTATTTTACTTGACTTTTACAAAAATAAATACATGCATGTAGGTATTATATAATAACACATTAAAAAACACAATTAAATTTTTTATATACAAAGCATATTATAATAGATATATCATTATATCAAAATAGACATGCATCACACACATTATGTGACATCTTGTTCACAGTGCATAGTCTTTTGAAATTAGGTACATATTCATCTAGACATGCAATTTTTATAATACCCGGCATGAACTGTCCTATCATTTGTTAGATGTACAACTTCAGGATTATGAATAGTTAGTGTAACTATTTCAAAATATTATTTTGTTAAACTCTTTTTACAATGATAAGAAAAAAACAATGTGAATACATCAAAGAATGTAGAAACATTTGTTAAAAAAATTATGTAAATCATAGTCTTGAAAGTACTA
The DNA here is from genome assembly GCA_010016005.3 of Zanna intricata. Lineage (NCBI taxonomy): Eukaryota > Metazoa > Arthropoda > Insecta > Hemiptera > Fulgoridae > Zanna > Zanna intricata. Next base: position 6,907 of record JAAAKQ030003606.1, on the reverse strand, counting down.
AATAGAAAAAGGATAAAATAGAATAACTCTGGGGATAAATAGGATTAGAAAGCGAATGTCAGCTAAATACTTTGGGTAAGAGAATTATCTGAACTATGAATTCTTTATGCTTGTAGTTGTAGCAGTAGTTTGCTCCATAAATTGATACTTTAACACAGATGAATTAAACTGCAAATCAAAATCTTCTACATGTCTATAATGATAAGGTTTAAAGACAAGATTTCCTTAGATAAAATTATTTTACTTTTTTATATTTAGATAAAAAAATAAATACGTAAAATATTAAAAAAAATATCATTTGAAATAAACAATTTAAACTTACACTTATGAAAATAATTAAAAATGGGAAAATTAGGGAAAAATTAACATTAAAAAACTTTTAAGTAAGTAAATGAATATCTTATTTGCTTTTTATTACTAATATTTCTTTTTTTTTACAATAAAATCACAAAAAAGCAATTTTTCAACAAAATGCAATTTTTGTTATTCAATCAATATAAAGACACTAGACTAAGACTTAGGAAAGACTAAACAAACCAAAACTTTCGGAGTTTTCAATTCCTAAAAAAAAATAAAGAAGCTTGAATTTTTTATTTATTTACTTACAAATAACATATGGCAATATAATATTTTTTTTAAAAACAATAATTAGTTAAAACAAAAAATTATATGTACATCATTAAAATTTAATTAACTAATTTATAATTTTATATATAAATTAAAATAAAGAAAATTATTTACTGAAAATTACAATTCAATATTAACTGCTTGCCTTAACTTTCGTACAATCAGAAATTGGAAATATATACACTTTGAATGTTTATACAAATATTACCAATGAAACAGATCTCTTGCAACAGAATTATTTTATGCTATTTTAATAGTATATGTACATACAGCAGCTTGTAAAGTATATGTTTATACAATTGTATGCTAAATTCCTACACTTTTTTCCATTAATGTAATACCACTCTGCAATTTTATTATAAAAAATATAATGTAACATCAATCTAAATCTATCTGTCAATAGGTCAGGATACTACTGTTAGTCAATTTTGTTACATTATTTTTATACACCAGCTGTAATGTATAACCAGAATATAATATCTACAACATATATTTATTTTTAGAATCCAGCTGTAGATAAGGCTGAAAAATATTTCTAGATTACAGAATTTTAGCTAAAATGAATATAGTTTCTTCTGTGCCTTGTGGCTTGTACCTTGTGTACTTCTGAGAACTACTCTGTTCAATAATTACATATAATGAAACATGGATAAGACGCATCCATACCGCCTGAAATTTTTGTAACATTTGAAATGTCTCGGGAAGAAACCAACTAAGAAACTGAACAATGTGAAATGAGGTAAATGCCAACAGCCAAAGTAATATTTAATAAAACGTTCCCATAAACGGGTATAGTTTCAACGCATGATGTTGACAGTCAACAAAGGTTTATGATTGTTCTAATCAACACAGTGGTAATATATAAATGCTAAAAAAGTGTAGCACTTACATAATATTAATTGCTGGAGTAACTAATTACTTTAACAGTTACCCCTAAAAATTCTTAGATAATCAACAAATCAAGATTTTTTTTAACAATCATTAATTTTTTGATAATGATATAAGTTTTTAACTGGCACCATCAAAAAATATAATTTGATTACATAATTGTAAAATGGTAATTTCATTTTGGGTTCAGTCCTCCACATTGCCAATCTTAATAAAATAATAATTTTATAAGAAATTACTTTTTTTTTCAGTTCTTCCTCTCAGACTTTATTGCAAAAAATATAACACAGTTATGTATAAGCAGTTATTAGTGTTATTTTTCCTATGCAATTTTTTCTAAGGAAGTCATTACATGCTTCCAATCATATCTACCTTGTCACACAAACCAATCATTTTTTTTAAATATTTGATAATTTTGTTCATTTAAAGGTGAAACAATCATGTAATTACTTACAGTTAACTTTGTATTACATTTACAATGTAAAAGATTTCTGTAAGTTTGATAACTTAACGTTTTTTTTTTTAATGGTAATGAATTAAACATTAACTGAATTACATTTTTGTCCATAGATATGTTGATTCATTTGCAAGTGTGTTTGAAGGTTCTTCTAATTTACTATAATTTTATAGAAAATTAGCCAGAAAATTTGGTATTTGAGAGGAAGAATTGTGTAATATTGCTTAAAAATAGTAAGCAACATCTTCAATGAAAAATAAAAAAGCTGAATTACTCCATTATATTATTCAACATATTTCCAGAATTTAAAAAAAAAAGAAGAAATATGAAGTAAAAGTATACAACGCATATTACTTACTAAGAGATCATTACAAAAAGATATGGTTACAGAAAGCAAACTGAACAATTACAGCTGGATTGCTTAAACGTATCAGGGGACAGCTACTACTTTGACAAGAAGTATGTAATATCTTTAACTACAAGTGAATTATCAACTAAGTGAATAATAGTAATACAGAAAACTTATATTAGCTATTGTTACACAGAGTTGAATTGCTAAGAAAGTAAATGATTCATTACATTTATATACCATTATAATATTATTTTTCATCTATTTTATTTCATATCAGATATTTTGTTTTGGAGTTTACTTCATTGAAACTGACTGAATTTAGTTACAATTCGTAACAAATTTATTCAAGTTGTCAGTATATTTTACTGAGTACAGTTCATTGCATTAGTTATTGCTTCACACTGTTATAGTGACTTAATTTCAGTCTTCATTTACCCTCCTGTTTCCATTTATAGTAAATTTGGTGTTCCGTTATTTTATTAGTACTACAATCAGTAATTAAAAAAATTAGGATAATGTTAAATAAAAATTTGAAGCAAGAGTACAAGTGAGGAAGACCTATCAGTGATACAAAGAAAGACGTGGAGAATATGCTTTATTAATCGATTTAAACAGAAATATTTTATCCTCCAGAGAAACCTAATAACTAGAATACTGTTTTAATTTGTATGGATTAAAAATGTGGCCAACCTCAAATTAATTTAGTAAAATTTGATTACAATAAACAGTAATAAATAACAAACTGAAGTTTTTCGTTTTTTTAGAATAAATATTTTCAGTGAAATCAAACTTCTATTAGTGTAATATTTTTTGGGTCAATTAATAATATTTGTGATGAAGTTTAAAAAAATGTAAAGCTTTTAGGCTTTAAATATAATTTAAATTACGATGTTTCTCAATACCTTCAAAAAATAGGAGTTGTATAAATTTAAGTAACAAGAGAAATAAAAAATCACACAGTAAAGAAACATAAGCAAAATAAATAAACTACAATAATCAACCGCATTTAAAAACAAATCTCTTTGGGTTGACCACCCCTCTTCCCTTTTCCTTGCCCTTTACTCTTTCCATGGGCAAGTGCCACGGGAGTTGGGTAAGCCATCCAACTTTCTAGTCAAATGGATATGCATTCAAGTTAAACTGTTCAAGGAACTTCTTACCCGAGTGTTCCATAAAAATATCCTAGTAACGACTCAAGACACCGACTGGAAAAAGCCAGGCCTCCTATTCCTCATCCTTATCAACCAAACAATAAAAGTAAACATAAAAACTTTCATTACTGGTTCTTAAATATGTCTACCTCAACTACAACTATTCTCTGTCGAACACAATGATTCAGTTAATAAAATTACCCAAATAACTGTGCAAATTGCTTCCTTCATCACAAATATAAGGAATGACCGATCATAATATGTTACCCAGCTCTATCAGTGATTTTGAATTAGTCTGAAGGAATGAAGGAAATAAATTCAGGCAAATAGCTTTTATATGAATTACTCTAAATACATTACGCTTTTAAACAAAAATACTTGTAAGGCAAGCAGTGAATAAAACAATACTATTTAATAATCCCTAATGCTAGCTAGATTTAATACTACTTAATTTCATTTTTACTTTATTCTAAGTATTAATTGGATTAAATTATGCACAGATGGAAAATAGCATCAAGCAATACTGCTAGCAAAAGGTATTATTTATTACAGAGAAGTAACTACTAATACAAAAAATACTTACATAAACTAGGTTAAAAATTAGAAATTTAAATAATCTATCTGTTTTTAACAAAATTCAATCGATTTAATTTTAAACAAATATTTTTTTTATAATAGACCCATAACCAACCCTATTTTATAATTAATATCATGGAATACAATAGTGATAAATAACACTTATTTAATATATAAATAATATCTATGCATTATAAATAAAAATATATTATATTGTCTATATTAAATATCTTATACATAACACTTACTTAACAAGACCAGTACTTCTATAAATATTACCTTATGCTACTTTCCAAACCTTTGTTCACATTTATTATATTTTTCTAATAATGATATAAAATCTCTTGAAGTAATATTATGATGTGAATGAAAATGCCTGAAAAATATAGAAAAGATTACTGTTAATAATACATCACATTTCCCCTATATATTGATTTTTTGAAGTAATCAATTTAAAAAATTCATGATATTCTGTTCATTAAAAAAAAAAATGCTTATGTTATTAATAAAACATTTTGCCAAAACCAATTTTTTTTCAGAGATATTAACAATTCAATAATTGAAATTTTGAATTTTGACCATTTTGAAGTTTGTAAACATAATTTTTTTTTTTTAACTGAAAAATCAGATAGCCAGTTAAAAGACATGAAAATATAGAACTGTTTCAAACTATGAAACATTATAAGAAACATTTGAGATATAATTATGAAAATAAAAAGCGTAAATAACAAAAATAAAAATTATTTAAATACAATACACAAATCAATTTTCTTAATATGTAAAGCATAAATAGAAGATAAATACCTTCGTACAGTGTAACGTAAGCCTCTACTAAAGAGACAAGTTTTGAAAGATATAAAAATTTATTTCTCTCAAAAGATAAATTACATAAGATACTGCGGTATCCAAGGAAATACTGGCTCATCCTCAGATGACATGAGGTATCCATACATTACTGCAGTTTGCCCCAAACACAGAGAGCAACTTCTTCATGGTATCAACCCCGCGCTGTTGACTTCAAAGAAATATAATAGATTTAACACGGTAGCTTTTATAAACAACTGTCGACCATTCATTTAGACCTAACTGCCTTCAGCCAACTTTTGACAAAGCATAATAATTGTCATAGGCATTATTACTTTTAATAGCATTATTCTCGAAAACTGGCAGTGTACTACTGAACAACTGCATCAGCTCATCTTTCACCTGGGTGTTTTATGCGGCTAGGAACCTGACAAAGACTGAGAAAAGTATTGTGGTTGTTTAGAAAAGAAACAAATATGTGAATATTAGTCGTTACTAGATGCACATCTTACATCTAAATCCATAATTTCACATAACACGTTACCACACAACAACAACAACAATAATAATAAAAAATTACATTAAAAATCATGATAAATACAATTCATCTTTATATAAAACAATAATTATATAACAACGATGTTTAAAGCAACTCAGATTCAGGAAGGAGTAAGATAAAGAAGTAGTCTGCCTCCTTTATTTTTCAATTTTATATAGAAAATAAAATGTTCCTTCACACAAATTGATCACAATTTAAGATTGGATGAACTATCCTAACAAAAAGAATAGAATTTGTTTAAATCTGCTGATGATATTGTTAGTATAAAATGTAAAATCTAATGTAAATCTAGAAAATTACATTAAAAAAAAAAAAAAAATGTGTAGTGTAGTATCGTAGTGAAAATGGAATATAGGAGGAATATGAAGACTTCTGAAAAGTATACAAGAAGAATGTTAAAAATTTGCTCGATTGATTAAATACAAAATAAAGAGATCTTACGGTTAATAGGAGAGGAGAGAAGTTTGTGACAGAATCTTGTGAAGTAAACTAGTCAACAGATATGATAAATGCCGTAACTATGTAGAGAAGATGTGTAAGATGTACATAATAAATTATTTTTTTTATCAATTGATGTTTTTTTTTTAATAATAATTCAGAAATTACTTTCTGAATACCCATTGTATATTCTCGGGTAAATGTTTTATACTCATTAATTTTTGGCTTCTGCTACATTTTTTATCCTCTAAGCACCCCACTCTAACTAAATTATGAAACATTTATGTCTTTAGAAATAGCCAATCAAAATAGTTTATTTCTTTACAAGATTTTGTCACAAACTTTTCTCCTCTCCTATTCACCTTACGATGTCTTTTATTTGGTATTTATTTCCTTGATTTGTTCAATCAAGGAAATTTTTAATATCCTCCTGGTGTACTTTTCAAAAGCCTCTATTCTTTCCTTCTCTGCTCTTCCTGTAGTTAATTTTCACTACTATAATGCACTACACCACATTTTTTTTTTTATGTACTTTTTTAATTCTAATAGCTACATTTACTAACAACAGGCAATATTTAGATTTACTAACGATATCACCAGCAAATTTAAAAAATGTTATTCTTTCTGTTAAGACAGTCAATCCACTCTCAAACTGTGACCGATTCACGAGAAGAAATTGTTTTATTTTCCGCATACAAAATGAAAAATAAAGGGGGCAGACTACACCCATATCTTACTCCTTCCTGAATCTGAGTTGTTTTAAACACATTTAAAACATTATAATTATCACTTCAATATTATACTATTCTTGATTTTTGTACAGACTGTGTCGTTTTTTATTTTCCAACATTTCAGTTCAAACTGATATGTCTCTACTACTCTAGTAAGTATTATATTATGAATTATAAAAAATATGTAAAGATTTTTTGTTACAGAAAAGTATTTTTCTATTTATTCAGCATAAAGTTTTACATATATTACAAGGGTAAGTCAATATTTATCCGCAATTTAGTTATATTTTTGTTTATGTTGGTAGTACTGTCGTTTTGCGTCGA
>JAAAKQ030003585.1:0-10443 GCA_010016005.3 Zanna intricata | reverse complement strand
TTATGAATTTTTTTGTAGTTCAATTGTAATTTATTCTACATAAGTTAATTAAATCAAATAAACTAATTAAATAATAAGTAAAATAAAATCAGATCTTGTCCCACAAATAAACTTTCAGGACATGTAGTGGTGGTGAAAATAAAAAAAGTTCATATAAACATAGGTCTGGAAATACTTTATTTTTGAGTTAGTGTGTTTTATGTCAGATATCTTAAAAACTACTGGTGTTGCAGTTTTGGGACCTGTTTTATCCTATTTCCCAGCTCAATTACATAAGAAATCACTAACTTTACTACTTAATTTGGATTCCAAAAATTACAGTAGGGCTTCTTTTTATTAGAAGAGCTGAAATCCAGGAATTATCATTAGCCATAACTCGAAAACAAAGCATTTCCAGACCTATATTTATCTGAACTTTTTTTATTATTTTCACCAGTAGAACATGTCTTGAAAATTTCTTCATGGGGTACTCAGTATAATAAAAAACACAATGAGTTGATGTAAATGTAAAATTGGAACACAAATTTTGGGGTTTCTTAAAGTAGAACTATATATAACAGCTTTCACTCTTTTAACAGCTATCACTCTTTTGTTCAATTTTATTTCTCATTTAAATCAATGTATTAGGAAGCAGTGTAATTCATATCAGATGAGCATTATTATAATGTGTACAGATGTTATATCAATCATCCAATAAGTTAAAATTTCTATTAATTTCTTACAAACTGTCAGATAGTTGTTACTTAGTCTACACAGATACTCATAAACTATATGTAGATATTTATAATAAACAGCAAAGCATATTAATTAACAACACTGAACTAAATGAAAACTTACTTATAAATTTGTATGTTTATGATAGACAATTATCGTTTAACTCTCTTGAAGTCTTAAGTGGTAAAGAAGCATCATCAGACATTTTTTTATTGAAGTGATCTACATAATGTATTATTAAGTTAACAATCAGAATAAAAAATCTGTTTATTTACTTTTATTATTATTTTTACTCTTAGCTGTTCCTAGGATTTACTGGTAAAAAAAATTTGATCAAGTGAATTTGATGAAGATGGTTAATTTTGATGAATATACTCGTATAGGCATTATTCTTTTCAAGGAATGCAAGCAACAAAAAAAAATTCCTTATAACTGGATTAATGTATGATCAATTATATTCATATCACGGAACTAAAAATCTAATTATTGCCTAAAGATAGAAATACTCCTCCATGTGATTTTTGTAACATAATTTCCTTCATATTGAATGCGCACAATGAAAATTTGGCAACATTAAACATTCTTTTGTTTGTGTTTTTGAAGTAATATTAATATTATTGATTTCAGTTAACAATTATCTTATTTTTGAATTCAGAAAGAGATGACAGAAATTTTTTTCTGGGGTGTTTTCTTTGTCAAAAAATACTGTTTTATTAATAAAGAAATTATTGATCAGTTTTTTGTTTACCCTCCGGAACCACCGTTAAGGTATATCTTCAGAGGATGAGATTAATGAATTTTAGCGTGTGTGAAAAATTTCATGCCTGACCGGGATTCGAACCAGGGACCTCCGGATGAAAGGCCGAGACGCTACCACTCAGCCACGGAGGCCAGCTATTGGTCAGTTACATGCAAGATATTTGTTTGTTGGTTAACACATCATTTTAATTGATTTTTTACTTTATTTTTGGTATTATAATGTTTAAAAATTTTAACTTTCATAATTTTTTATATAACCTTTTTGTCAGCCCATGTCCCAATGATTAGTGACTAAATGTTTCAATAAATTATTGCAATGTAATGTGACATTTTACAATACAAGTTAAAAAAAAGTCATGTAGTTTAAGTTAACCATTTAAAATTACTTCACTTTTCTGCTGAAAATAATCAAGGAGATAATCACATCAATTAGTACAGAACAGAAAGGAATGGACTGATGTAAATCAACTGACTGATGAAGCTAACAAAACCTATATATATAAAAAGAGTCAGAATTTATATATCTTAAGAGGGGATACATTTGTTTATGTAAACAAATACAAATACTTAATAAACAAATACAAAACAAATACTTCTAATGGATTAAATCTCAAACATTATATTATCAGGAAGAGCTTATCAGGGGCTCTTTAGACTCTAAATCAAAAGAAGAAATCCACCAAGTACTATTTTCTGAAAACTATTCAATATATTCATTTAAAAAACTAGTAAGAATAGGGTTAGTTATATGTAATAGGGTTATAGGGTCTATGGTAATATTTGTTTTGTTAATTTCTATTAAGGTAACCTTGGAATTTTAATAAGAAATAGGATTTTTTTTTTCAATTTTTAGTTTTATGTCCATACTTAAAAAAATATTTTTAAAAACAATAAATAATATAATAACAATAAAAGTTGCTTCAATTAAACCTGAACTAAAAGCCACACATATCTTAAATAAAAACTTTTTTTTGATAATTCTAGTCTATTTCTGTTAGGAAAAAATACTAATTATTCTTATATTCTCTTTGTAACTTGAAATTTGCCCTAAATAAGATGTCCATTCCCAACTTTTTTTACTTGGTTTTTTATACTGCTTACTATGATTTTTTTTTTATAGTTAATTTTTTTCAAAGTGTTTATTACTCCAAAGAAACAAAAATGTTGTTTTAAATATACTTAATAAAATATATTTAATTTATTTTATGCAATTTTAGATGTCAAGTTCTTGAACTCAATGTGTTAACCCAATGGAAGTAATTGTTCTATGTTAAAAATTCAATAAAATTAAGAGATACAATGAAATAGGACATCAATATAACTTATTTTGATCTGCCTTCATTAACAATTGATAAAAATTGAATTGTGTTTTAAATATCAAACAATAATTTAAATAAACCAGGAATATCAGATCAATAAAAACAGTACAATAAATATTATCAAGGATTACTTTGACATATAGAAGATATGTACTTTATTATAAGTGAAATCCATAAAAATACAATAAGTTATCATAAACAAGTATGCAGTGAAAATAATCAACAGTTAACAATATTGTTTGTAAAATATTCATTAAAATGTTTCACTGATAAATTTTAGCTTTTATATATTTTTTAACTTTGATTTGTTAGTAAATCATGCACATTTTCATGACATCATTTCTTGAACACTTGTTAATAATGGTTTATCATGATAATGATTTAGTTGTTTAAAGTCATCTGACCTCACTAAAAATTACTCACTCCACTGAGCATGACGACTTCCCAGTTCACAGCATGATCAGAATAACAAATCTCAAATAAGGGTCATTACTAGATCGTAAAACTCTATTTCAACAGCTAGATACTTCTTAATAATTTTTTTCACAATCTGCTCTGTAGCAAAAATTTATCAAATAAAAAAATAATAAAAATTTCATTATGTTTAATGTGAGCATTGATATTAAGAAAATAAATCTTCCTAATAAAAAAATAACATTCTTTTCAAAAAATCATTGAACAATAATTTTTTTTTAAATCTGTCTGTATTTTCTATAAGTAAATTTTCATTTAGTTGAATCTTAAAAAATTTTATAACTAAAAACTTAACAGATTTATTTTACAGTGATGTAAGTTTTTATTAACTTATTTAGTAATAAAGAAAAATGTTGCCTAATTTTACAACAAATTTCTTTCATATGTTATTTTGCTGATCAGAGATTAACTGAATTTTCTTGATAGAATAGTCATTTGGATATTTCCTATCCCAAAAATTCCAGGTCTAAAGAAAACTCTAAATCTAAAGTTCTCTAAACTGGAACAAAAATTCAACACTATGGACAAAGCCAGAGTCTCCCTGTCAATTATTATTTTATTTTTTGAATACAAAAAACAAATAATAAATTGAGTAATTATCAGCAGAAATTAAAAAAAAAAAAAACACAAAAAAAAAAACTAAATTCTTGTCTCTATCAAATTGCAACTGAGTATGATTCTTAGTACAAAGATTTGTATTGATTACTAGCCTGAGATGATAAGCAATCTGATTGACCTCTTTCCTTCCCTTTCTTCAATTTAAATCCTTTTTTTTTATAGGAATAATGTCAAGATTGCTTCTCTGATCCATTTCTGGTGATTTGGCATCAACTTGGAGCTAGTTCTTTCTTGGAGCTCAGTGGGTGATGATTGCTAGTACGAATGTCTTGAAAGGTCTTTTCTGGTCACATGAAAAGCCTAACTTATGGATATGGTACTTTTTCTGTACAGCCAAGCATCTTAAATTCCAATTAAAACATAAATCTAAATATATGAGCTATGCAACAGGTTTAGATAGTTTATAATACAGGCCAACCAGGAGAGCAATTTAACTCTTTCAAAAGAGGCTATCTGAATCTACCAGTTCATTTAAGAAGCATTTTAAGATGTTGCAACCCCTGAAAAACTTTGAAGCCCATTTATTAAACTCCTATCACTGAACTCCTATCAATATAAAATTCGTTTTGTTGCAAACAACCAATTCTCTCTCTGGTGTTAAAAATTACAATTTATAGTTATGTCTTAAATAAATGATTTTATAGAAAAATGAGATGACTAAAGAAGTTATATTTAAAGTCAATAAAATTTAATTAATTACAAAATTTCTGTTTAAGATATAGACAGAATTGGAAAAAGGAATCCTTTTCTACCCGTACTACCATACTAAAAGTTTAATAAATGTTATTATCTTGTTAGCAAGAAAAATGATTTAGAGCACTACAAGATAAAAAAATGAATTAAAAAGGGAATAATAAAAGAAATAATCTTACCCATGCCACCAAGGTTTGTTGGCTCGCAATATGCTGAACATGCTCGGGAACTGGTGTCCAAATATTTCAGAAAACATATCTGAAAATATTAACATTACATTACATATATATGTTAAACTGACAAGGAAAAAAATTAAAATTGAATTAAATTAATTACAGTGAATCACATTATATACACTGCTAACATTTTTATAAAAACAAGCAATTTTTAGAGTACCGGGCTGATTGACACACTTTTTTGATTTTACTTTTCAAAAAAAGTCTAAAAGTGCTGTCTTTTCGGAAAAGCAGAAAACCCAACTAATATAAAATTACTACTTTCGGAATCGATTCTCCGACTATCATCCTTAAAATTTTATACTTTCTTAAATAAAAACATCTTGAATTTTTAATAACGCCTGCTTTTCTCTTCTTACTTATAAAATTACATGGTCTTGTAAACTGTTTGCATCCTCTCGTACTAGTAAATAAATCCCCGCCATTTCAGTCGAGGTTCGCATTCCAACCCTACCGATGTAAGCGTTAGCGACCAATGCCCGCTGTTGAAAATAAAAATCATTTATTTCCAAACCGAAAATAAGTTATAAAAAATATCGAATATAAAGTCTTCAACGTCACTGATAAATTATTATAAACATCCTGTGACACCCGTATGGGAAAATATCCGTCTCGTAACAATCCCGGTCGCCACACCATCCTCTCTGTTATTGCACAACAGTGCGCAATTGCAAAATTTAATAACCGCTATTCATCATTATTCTTATTAAGGTTACATTCATTTTACAATACACATGTAATACAAAATTTTTGAATGTGAATAGAGTAAACAATGATGCGTAAAAGAACCAAATGCACTCGATATACACGTGCTTGCATATTCTCACGAATATACTTAACACACACTCGTGTAGTTTAAGAAAAATATAGACGATTTAGAACACGATAACAAAGAAGACAACAACATTCTGAGTAAAATAAAGCATCTTATAAACTAACACTACAATACTGCATTAACTATACTAAAAACACTTATTATTATAAAATCTAATTAATGTTGTCGACTTATTCATTTTGTCCAAATCCTTTATTACAAAATTTTCTTTACAATTCCCATATTTAAAAAATATAATTCACAAAATAAAAGTATTATTACAAAAAATATTTTGTAAAGAAATTATTTTAAAAAATTTACAGATAATGCTGACTACAAATAGCCTATGCATATTATTAAAAGTCAAGGAAATCAAATGCAGACGACATCAGCATTCTGCATTTAGAATTTTTCTACAACGTATAGTTTTCAGTCGCATTAGAATGTACTGCATCTTTTTTGACATCTTATTTGAAAATTATCAAATGATAAGTTCAGTTACTGCGGGAAAGCAAGTGAATAAGAATTCCTTCCTAGTAGGTGATAACTCTATTGCAATCGCAATTTAGTTTATTTGTTTTCAGGAAATTTATATTTTTATTAAAATATGACTCTTCATAGGAGGTGTAGGTTGTAGGTGTTAAAGATAACTTATATCTATCTGATATGCTCTATCTAAACAGCTTTCTCCTCCATTAGTATCAGTCATCATTTTAACAGCTGTCTTTTCGAATCTTAGATTTCTAATCTGATGTTGAAAATAAAACCGCGCTATCGAATGCAAATTATGGCTAAAAATATGTTGATACACGCCGATCTAATCACCTTATGTGAATAAATATAGTGCAACTATCTTAATAAAAAAAATAAAATAAAGCCTATAAGTTTACTATATATTTACATACGGGGTAATCTGGAGTATTGATATATCTGAATGTCCAAAAATCGTATATATCTGCAATAGCAATAAATAAATCAATCGACAAGTTGTCACTTCTATTCAAGACACTTTCACGCTAAAATTACAGCCTGAGACTAGTAAAAAGATACAGATAAAGATATAAAGTTGAGCGTTACATTACTGTTGGTAATGTCGGAAGTGAACGATTAGTGAATAAATTGCTTCAAATTACTTCTGTAATGTAGTGATGGAAATCTTACACACATACATAAGCATGAAAAATAATTGTTTAGAACTTATTTTTAAAGTTTGATTTATAATTTTTTTTATTTTAGTAATTTCTTTATTGAACTGGTTTTAAATCTAGGCTGTTCAGTAGAAATATTCTGGGCGAAAACATTCACTATATGACAAAAAAGACTGAGAATAACAAAATCTGTAACAAAAACATGGAAACAAAATTCAATCTACTTGTATTCCATTATCGCCTAGGAGCAAGCATTTTAATAATCTTTTTTCAATAAGGAAATGAGAGTTAAAAATGTATGCTTGTTTAGCCAATTATTTATCTTATCAGTATGGTCTTTTAAGTTTCCTCCCTTAATATTTTACCAAGAGTGTAAAATTATGTACACGAAAAAACAAGATTATTTTTTTTACAGTTCTGGAATGTTAGCTATTCAGTAAGGTTGTTGATGTTTAAAAGTAGAACGTAAATTATAATAACAAAACAATTAAAGGAGAAATCGTTTCCATCAGCTAATGTAAATTTTTTAACTGAACACAGTTAAAGAAAACATCCACTATCGTTTCAACACAGATTTTGAAGTTAACAGGATTTTTTCAATTAATGATTTTAAGGAATGAAAATAATATTAATAATTTTTATTATTCATTATTACGACATTAAAGTTAAAAAAAAAAAAAAATTACATCATATTCTAGTTAAAAATTACATGAAATCTTTCGATTTCATGTTTATCATAATTTCATTTTATTGTACGAATAATATTGTTAACCACTAAAGACATTAAATCCACTCATCTTGATGAATGTACTCGATTACAATACTACAGATAATAATAATAATAATAACAACGTGCGTGCCATATAAAATAAACGAGTTTTCTGCAGAACGTGCCATTAACGATAAGGCCAACTGCAACATAACCGAGGAAGCAATCGCATCGCAATGTTGACGAGATCTTTTGAAAGCATATTTCTAGTTATTTAATGTAAAACAAAGTAAAAGAATTAATTTTAGAAGTGTGTTCTAGAAATAAAATTAAAGAAAAAAAAGATTATTATATACATACAGTAAGGAAAATGCCTCGTAGTCACATTACCGGCAGCCCACTGAGCTGGTCTAGTGGTTAACGCGACATCGCAAATCAGTTGATTTCGAAGTAGCGAGTTCAAAGGTTCAAATCCTAGTAAGGATAGTTATTTTTAAACGATTTGAATACTAGATAGTGGATACCGGTGTTCTTTGGTGGTTGGGTTTCAATTAACTACACTTCTCAGGAGTCGACCTGAGATTGTACAAGACTACACTTCATTTACATTCATACATATCATCCTCATTCATCCTCTGAAGTAATACCTTACGGTAGTTCCGGAGGCTAAAACAGAAAAAGAGAGTCGAATTACCGGCACCAAAAGATTTTAGATACGAGTATTTGCAAAGTGCTACTGGCCAACACATATTTTGAAAGATTTTTTTTATGATATCGCCAAATAAGCTTGAAGCTTGTGTATGGAATACGGAAATTGAATTTTGTGGTGTAAGAAAAATGGCATACCTGACCGGGATTGGATCGCGGGACCTCCGGATGAAAGGCCGAGAAGCCACCACTCGCGCACGGAGACCGACAATAACTTAATTAATGCCAAAATTATGGGTTTTAGACATAACCTCAGCAGTGGAAGTCAGGAAAATAGTGTAGGGTCTATACTTTTAAAATTTCTCAACAAAAAAATGCAAGCTTGTATTGAAAAATCTAAAAAGCCCCATATTAGACAACATTCGTATATACTCGTAATATATAGTATATTCCGTGCATATATTCTCATGATTCAGACTACTTAGGAAGTGAGTCTTTCGTAATTTATTAACTTCTGTAGAGTTCCAAAAAAACTATTATCGGCTTGCTGTAGAAAGAAAACAACTGAGTTTGTTCTGTCATAATTTTGTAACCGGTATCAAAAATCATGTCACAAAACTGTTATTACTTGCACATGCCACAAGCTTGTTATTTTCTGCTTCTACGTTGTGTTAAGAATTCATTCATTTAAACAAACGCAACAACACATCCTTCATATTTTTAACAATTTAGAAAACACAATCTTTGTAGGTTTTGTTGGTGTATATTAAATCAACAATAGCGTTTCTTTGGTGGTTAAACACAATTTTAATGAAAAAAGAATGCACAGATAGAATAGTGACTAGGTTAGGGCTAATGCTGTTTTCTTCAACCTCAACAATAACCTCACGCATGCACGCACACGAGCTCATACACACAACCGTGCGCGCACACACACACACAATTAACGAATCCAAGGTAATATCCCCGTTCGTATTTTTAAATTTATATTTAAAATCAATTATTGTGCGGCCAACTCTTGTTACAGTTAATAATGTAGATTCATGTATTAAACAATTAGATTTGTCCATAGAATAATTATTACTTAGATAGATTCAAACAGTTAATCCTACATACTCAAACCTGATGTGTAGTTAGTGGTCTTGTCCACATAAATGTCTCGCATATATAACACATAAATACTATCTATCAAGTCAATGTAATCAGTGGCTCATTAAGTTATTCTAAATAAAACATTTATTTATTTATTCTAAACTATCCTCGTGAAAACGATTTCGAATGTGAGGGTTGGATATCTGGTCGGCTAAATTTAAACACAGTTACGAAATTCATTAATTTAGGCTTATTTATTCATTTAAGAAAAAAAGACTAGATGTTTGGTAAATGGTTCTCTAATATAAATTTAACTCGATCGAAAAATGCCTTAAATCATTTATTTGAGGCTAGTAGATAATTACAATCGGCGCAGAAGTATGTGCACTCTAGTCTGAGGCTTTATAAAAATAAGACATTCCATCAAACTTAGAAAATAATTGCATCACGTTTGGAACGTTTTTGAGCTTTTATTTTCAAACTACCTTTGATAATATTAAAATTTAATTTTTTTAGTATTCTTTTTTAACTGTGTTATTACGCTGAAAATGAAAAAAAAAAGACATCTTTTTTTAGCTTTCTATTACGAACGTTGATCGCTTGATACTAAAAAGCACCGGATAGATTAGTTTCATATTTTTACACAATTCTATTACCATATCGCCTAAGAAATTTCAGATCGGTATATTTAATCGTTTTTTAGTTGAACCGTGTCTCATGTTATTACACGACGTAATAATATGAGATATGGTTCATTACCTTTATCGTTATTTTAAACTGATGAATATGATATTTAATAAAACGTTGTCAGAGATTTTATTTGTTATAAGGTAACAGCTTGGAAAGGGGCTAGCTTGTGTGAAAATTTTAAAAGGATTGGTGCTCTGTTTTTTTTTTTTTGTTTAAGTAAAAAGCGTTTTTGTTAAGTTAAAACGTTTTCGTTTTACCCTTTTCGTTTTCACCGAGAAATCATATCTTAACATTAGTAAAAATAAGTTTATTTTCAAACGTGGCAAAAGATGACGCAATTTGTTTCTAAATTTGATGAAAGGTTTTCTTATATATATATATTTTTATTTTTTTTTTTTATAGCGATAGTGAAGGAATGCACTTACGCACTTCCTGCAAGGTCTTCGCAGGGTGTGTCGGACTCGAAGCCAGGACGCTAGCCTAAGCCTAGCAAAGCTAAGTGGGCACTGGACACAGCTCTCGGCAGCTG
>JAAAKQ030003574.1:0-18814 GCA_010016005.3 Zanna intricata | reverse complement strand
TGTGCGTGCGTGTGTGTGTGTGTGTGTGTGTGTGTGTGTGCGTGCGCGCGCGCGCGCGGGAGTGTTTATAAATTTTTAAAAGTTGAGAAAAATATTTATACAAATATTATACACAAAATTGTCATCCAATTGCTCCTTAATTATACTAGATCAGCAATTATAATATATTAAAGTGCAGTGTTTGTCAGCAATGTTTTTTCTGTCAGTTTTAATTTTTGATATTTATCTCTCGTTTTCAATATCTATATTCCATTGTATTTTTATTTTTACATGGGAGAGAGGATCATTAGATCCTCCCCCCATGTAAAAATAATAGAGGATCTAATGATCTCCCCTCTCACTCTCTCACCCTCACACTCTCTCCCTCCCACCCTCTCATTCTTTATTACCCCCTCTCACTCACTCTATCTCTCTCTGTCTGGGTATCCACTTCAGAATTGCAATTGCAATCCAAATTGGTTACAGAAAAAAAATGTGGGCAAAATTGTAATGTTACATATATGAATCTGATAATACATAATAAATTTATTAAATTCAATTATCAAATTGAGAGGAGATCTACTAAAAATTGTAATCTACAGAAAAAAACCAGTCTTAAAGATTTAATTTTTCACTTTTTTTAAATACTCCTTTTTTTATTCTTCAAGTCCTATTTTCATTTTTAAATTCATTTATATTTCTATTAGCAATGAATACCTAAAAGGAAAATTCCAATCACACAAGCAATTCATTCCTACTAATATTCTATCTAATAATTTATATTTACTTATTAATTTTTCTCTAACGAGTTCGTTGCATTCTGTTCAACTAGTGAACAATAAGCAACACTCCATGGCTCAATGAGATGAGGATGATATGTATGACATGTAAAGGAGGTGTAGTCTTGTACAGACTCAGGCCGACCATTCCGGAAACATGTGGTTAATTGAAAGTCAACGGTATCTACTGTCTAGTATTCAAATCCATAAAATTAACGTTAGTTGATTTTATACGGAACCTCAGAATCTTCGACTTCGCAATCAGCTGTTAGAAAACTGATTTGCAACGACGAGTTAACCACTACACTATTCCGGTGGGCTATAATTTATATGGCAAAATTTCCAAAAGATTCAAGTTATTTTAACTTCGATTTTTATCCTACAGATGTCAAGACAAAGGTAATTTTTTTAACTTTGAAAAAGGTTTCTTATCAGTACTTTACGAGTACATTTTCTCTCATTCAACAGGAATCGGAGGACCCATTAATCAGTTTCCAGGAATAACTATTTCACCGGCCTCCGTGGCGCAAGTGGTAGCGTCTCAGCCTTTCATCCGGAGGGTCCCGGGTTCGAATCCCGGTCAGGCATGACATTTTCACATACGCTACACATCATTCATCTTCATCCTCTGATTTAATACTTAACTGTGGTTCCGGAGGTTAAAAAAAAAAAAAAAAAAGGAATAACTATATCACGTAATTTTCCTAATAAAACCTAGCTAGTATCTCCATTTTACTTGTTAAAAATAATATATTATAGTGTAAATTTCTGTTTATTTTGTTTGGTCACTGTAACAAATTATTAATTTTTATTTTTTGTGTTGTTTATCTAAGAATACACGCATGGTTTAAAGTCTAGGAAATCAAGAAAACTTTCATAGCATAATAATAAAAGTTATTGTTATTAAGAGATATTTTATATATGATTAGATATTATTATTATACCTAATCTCTAACAACATGGAAAAGCATGGTGCATTGGTTTATTTGCTGTTTGCGCTCACACTTTTATTTTGTATGAAACGAGGATCCCGAATTGTTCAGAATGAAGCGCTGAGATGAGAATGAGTTATTCAAAAATGACTCATTCATCTGATAAAATTTTTGTTTGCTGTATGAGCTCACATTTTTATTTTGCATTAATCGCTTCTTGGCAAAATGCAACAAAGTAGCAAACTGCATTTGCTTGATTTATTTTTTGGGAAATTTCCTTTTTTGTGATAAAAAAAATAAAGCAAATTACAATTCTTTGCAATTTCAATTAATTCTATTGCAATTTTTTTATTATTTTTCATTGCTGTTGCAATTTTTTTTTTTTTAAGCTTTTGTAAAAGTTTTTGTTGTGTTTATTACGCTAAATTACGAACATTGTTTAGTTAAAATTGGCAAAAACATTTTAAAAATTCATGTGTAATGAAAGTAAACTACTTCCACGTCACACATTTTGAAATAACTTTTTTTTTAAATTCTCGCTATCATTGCAACCACTTTCGTCTGCATTAGTTCTATATCTTTGATTTTGCCTCATGATATCTTCAACAGCATTTTTAACACAACAATTTTTTATCATCAGAATCACAAACTAAAGCACATAACTGTGTTTGATTTTATCTGTATTAATCTCACGCTTATTTTCGCCCACCTAACTCTTACATTATGTTTCCGAGAATGATAAATTCATTTCATTTTTTAGCAGCAAAATTTTAATTTTAAGATCTTTATTCAGATTAGCCCGAAAATAAGTGTAGAAGCTGAGAAAAACTTTGCATTTTATTATACCCATAAAACAACTAAAGTCAGTGTTCAAGAAAATAAATATTAGAAGATGAATTAATTCTTCGATCAAAAGTGGCGTATATTATAAGTGAGCGTATCGTTTACTAATGAGCAGAATTCTTTTTTTCTACGTTTTAAGCGGAATACCTAATCTGAAAGAAGCGTTTGATGTACATAATATTATAGGTGAATAATATATATTAGATTCTATTTATATTGTTGTAGATATCGATTGGGAACCTTTCGGGTACCTTGCTGGATCTATTCTTGTTTTCCTATCATGTGATGATGAATTTTTAATGTGTGTCCTCTTAGGGAACGAGAGATCTTAACTATAAGCAACTTACATAACTTAACGTAACAAGGAAAAAAAATCTTCCTGGAAGAAAGATTACTGTTATATCCACTACGATAGGAGCAGTTTGGAATATGGTTGAAAGTGTTCCCTGTAACAGACTAATCCAGAGGGAGAGATTCCAGCGACTTTAATTAAATAATTTGATTAAACTTAAACAGACAAAAACCTCTTCATAACTATAAAACTATCATACCTAAAACTATTCATAACTTGCATATTAAAAGCAATTCTCCATTTTTAGATACATTTTGCTAAACGTAAACCAATTGGATATCCATCCAACCGTTCGTGTTAACCTTCTTTTTTAACCTCCGGAACCATATATACCTAACGGATGGTTCCCTACACCTGAGATAAACGATTTGTAGCGTACGTGAAAATGCCATGTCTGACCGGGATTCGAACCCGGGACCTTTGGATGAAAGGCTGAGACACTATCACTCGCTCCACGGAGGCCGGCTTAACTTGTTAACTTAAAAATTAACTTCCTTAACTTATTTCGTATTAAACGAGTTTCCGGTACAGTTTCCTCATGATATAATAATAGGATATAACAAAATTAATCGATTTTCCGATATAACATGGTACGTACTAATTGTAAAGACTGGATTATTACTGAGTATGTATATAGTTGATGTATTTTAAAATAATTATTAATAAAATATTGTATTCGTGTATTGTATAGTAACCCAATAAAAAAAATTAAGAAAATCATTTAGTATAATAACGCCAACAACTATATAAAAATTCAGAAAGCATCTTCAAGTATCTAAATAGTATGATTATTATTGAAATAAAGTGTAAAATACAATACAACCAGAAAGTTTATTATATTCTTAGTACTTTTTTTTTTGTGTGTGTGTGTATATATATATATATGTGTGTGTGTGTGTGTGTGTGTGTGCGCCTGATTAATTACAACCATTGATAGTAAATTATTATTGAAATTTATTTCATTGACACTATAGAATTTACGTTAAAAGGCAAGCTTTTTTTAACTTAATACGTTTTTCTCAATACGACAGATCGACGACCATCATAATAAATTTTTATTAGGTTTTTTTTACTTTTAGATAATTTTTTTTTTCTTTGTAAATTTTACTAAATAGGTGAAATATATATAAGTGATTTTATTATTATCTTTTGTTAATAAGCGTTTACAAAATACTTTAATAAATGGAACTACCATAAATTATTTATGCTCATTGGTTTATTATAACAAAAAAAGGTTTTTTCTTAATTGACTGACTTCATAATAAAATACAACTACAACAAAAAAAAATTAAAACCTAATATAAAAAAAATATGTTTTATACGATAAACTTGTCATAAATTATTAGTATGATACTGAAAAAAGAAGTCATTTTATTTCAACACGACCTTCGTTATTAAAACATTTTTGATATCACCGCTTAAAAACACATAAATTTTAGTTAAGAACCGAATGATATTTCCAAATTATCTCATAAATATTAATATTATCATTATAATTATTGTATTATTATCAATTCATTTAAATTATAATTAAATTAATCTAAATACAACTGTAATTTGAATCTTAAATTTGTCCTTTAAATTGTTGAACTTGTGTTTATGGATTTTTTTTATATGACCTGAACATAAAGTACACCGATTATTTTTATTAATTAATATTAATTAAATATTCTTGGTATAGTAATTACATAATAAAGTAAGATTATTTAAGTTTATTAAATTATCGTTTTTTTTTTTTTCAGGGCTATAATTTGATGATGAATTGTTTGTTTTCTGTGTTTATAGATAAAATTAATAGTTACTGAATAGTTAATAATTACCTGCAGAATAAC
Organism: Zanna intricata; assembly: GCA_010016005.3. Taxonomy (NCBI): domain Eukaryota; kingdom Metazoa; phylum Arthropoda; class Insecta; order Hemiptera; family Fulgoridae; genus Zanna; species Zanna intricata. The sequence goes on along the minus strand of JAAAKQ030003574.1, from coordinate 14,097 downwards.
AACCTTAAGATCCACATTTTAGTTTATATATGTATCACAAAAAAAAAAAATCATTGTAAAAGAGTTGTGAATCGCCTTATGACAAAAACATTATAAAATCAAAACTATGGTGAATAATATAAACCCCTTAAAACATTTACAGAATGAAAGTATCCCTCAAAAAACAATTAACTGTTTGTCCTGAATCTGGAAAAAATAACAAAGGTTTACTTGCCACAAGGCTGTTTCAATTACAAAATAATAAATAGGAAAATAATGTAACTCTAAGACATTCGTTCTCAAAGTGGGCGATAACGCCCCCTTGTAGGAGATGGAGGCGGTAGAAGGCCCACAGAAAATTTGGGGCGTCCAGGAAGACTAGGAAGACGATGGCTGATTAAAAAAAAAAAACGGCAAAAATTATGCTTTTCTGATATTTCAAACTAAAATTAAATACTTACTACACTAGTACAAAAAATTAAAGGGACACCTATATTTTATGATAAAAAAGTTTTGTATTCAACTTTAAATTTGCAACCAAAAGAATTAGAGAGACGAATATAAAAAAAATTAAAGCTTATATACTCGACTTTTTGACAGCATACTTTAAATTTTAAAAATCATCAAATTAAAAAAAACAAATCTGTGAGAAATCGCTCTCATTTTAAATGTAAGTTTTACCTAGGGAGGTGTCCAAGTAAGTTCTAGGCACTATCCCACATACGATATTATCTGATTGAAAAGGAGCGGAACTCGCAAAAAGAACCTTCTTTAACTTGATTACCAGTAAAATGCTCTCTATGCTCCCCATCTAAGGTCGTAAATTTTATGACTCGGCTATTTACTGGTAACCTTCAAACGACGTGCTACTCATCAGAATGAAATATATCCCAAAGAGTGATGGTCCCAAAGCTAGGAAAGTTAGCGCATGAGGTGTCCTCTTTTAGGCCAAGAAGCATATTACCTATTACATCCAAGATATTCGGAAGATTATTCCTTCGGATACTGTGATAAGTTTTAGAGCAAGGCAAACTAATCTTGATCCATCAATTTGATTTCCGCTTTGGTCACACCACCGTAGAACAGACACACAAAATCATTCGTATTGTCACGAAATGCATACAAGAGAGGAAAATTTGTTCTGCTGCCTTTCTAGAAGTTCAGCAAGCGTTCGAGAAGGTCTGGCTACCATTCTATCTGATGTTGCGTAATTACCTGGATGATCGCTTTGGAGCCTATCCTCTACTCTGTCTTTACTGCAGACAATCTGGTTATGGACGATACCACTATCGCATTGTTTGCTGATAACCTGACATTCATGGCAGTGGATGATGACCCAACTCAAGCTTCGGCTAGATTGCAGTAGGGATTGTATCTTCCAGTTGTGAAGTTGAGGAAATGGAAATGTAAGCGAATCGACTCATATAACATTTGCGATGAGAATCGGTGATTGCTCAGGTATCCTTTTAGATAGGGATTACATCCGGCGAGCTGTGGGATTTCGGTACTTGGGTATTCATCTAGATCGTCGATTAACATGGAAAATGTTAAATGATTTATTAAGGAAAAAGAAAGCAGGTAAATATCAAATTTAGGGAACTCTACTGATTAATAGACCGAAAAAAGAAATTATCCGTATGTAAAAAGCTACTATAGAACGTAGTAATGAAAAATCGATTTGGATTTACGGAATCCAAATTTGGGTTGCGGTGAGTACGAACAATAGAGAGACTATTCAATGCTTCCAGAATCAATTTGCGAGATCCATAACGCAGGCGCCATAGTTCGTTCGGAACGCCGAAATCCATGTGTCTTACCGTTTCTTCGGAAAGAAATCAATCGATTGGCAAAAAAGTAAAAAATAAAGCTTAATGAGCTTAAATCAGTTAGCTGTTAATCTCTTAGACAATGGGGAAGATGTTAGACTGTTAAAGCGGCTAAATGTATTAAATCTAGGAACCTAATAGTAATAATAATAAAAACAGAGGCTTCTATTCTTGAGCTGTGATCGTCTAAGTATATAAGTTAATGTTTATGATTGCTTACGTTTCTGGTGTCATTTATTATATGTTACTTTTTCTTGTTGTATAGACTTTAATATAGCATATGCTATCTCTGATTTACTTTTGATATTTTTAGAAAGTGTTTAATTAAGATATTTCAATGAAACTTCCTTTACTCTTGATTTTTGTGATGAAATTTACTTATAATGTCTCTCTATGAAACTGATTGAAAATATAAATTAAGATTCTAAGGCAAAAATAAATAAATAACAAAAACAAAAGAATAATTCATACTAAAATGTAAAAAATAATTTTAATTAAAAGAAAATTACTTTTAAAAAGTTTTTCTAATTATGTATGACCAAAAAGAAGAACTAGGGGCGCGTTCTCATATACAACGATTTTATAATTAGAGCGTGACCCACACTTTTCTTTTTAGTTATGCATAAATAAAAATTCTTTTTTCTTGATAATAAAATACTTTTATTTTAGTGCTTTTATTTTTAGCTTTTTATTTTTTAGTGCGTTTTTTTTTAAGAAAAGCATGTTAAAAAAAAATATTTTTTTTGAAATATACTTCTCATATATACGTTAGTTTTATACAAGATGTACATATACATTCTGTTGACATAGGTAGCATCCGTGGTAATTGTAATTTTTTATTAGTTGATCAAATCGCAACATATACGTTAGGAAAATAAAAATTTGTAAATAGTGGAAGAATATCATCAGAAGAAACTACTTTTCATCCACAGGTAGACGATATAGAAAAGAGAAAATTTTGTTTATTTAAAAATTTATATTGTCATTCATTAAACAAGCAATTATTAATTATTATCGTGATTTACAAAGTTTTATTCTGACTTCTGAAGCAAATTCCTGAAAATTTTTTGAAATAAAAGTTTATATAACCAAATATGTGCAAATCTTTGTTTTTATATTGCATTTGTCGAGAAACTTCGTCATTATTTCTGGTCCGAAATTTTAATATAGGTTAATTTTCGGGCCAAGTCTAAGACCAAGGCTTTATTTTCGGACTAAGGTTGCAAAGTGTCTAGACCAAAGCGCTTCAGGAATACTGAAAGAAGAGAAAGGATAGGAAAAAAATTATAAAACACCAGGTGAAATTATGAAGTCTGTTTGTATGGCATAATATCACAAAGAATGAGAAAAACAAGATCACTTAAATAGATCGTGAACTGAAGCCAAGCACGAAAATGGGACTGTAGTAGTCTACCTAAAGAAACAAGTATGGAATTATATGGATTCCAGGAAAATAGAGATGGAAGAATGGAGAGAAAAAGAACGTTGGGGTATAGAATGCTAGAAAAATCAGAGCTGTAAAGAAATATGAGAAAAGATTATTAGCTTAATAAAATATTTAACATGATACAATATGAGTTCCAGAATTGTATTCTCAATAGTTTTTGAGAAAACTTTTGGAAATCTCATAATATTGGATTTGAAACACATTCTTATTTTTTGTTTGATCGTGAACAAACGTTTTTTAAATTCCCAATAAAGAATTGAAACTTTGTAACATTTGTAGAGAATTTAATTCTGAGAGAAAATTCACAGAGAATGATCTAATTCGACGTTTACAATATAAATTGCAAACAAATATAGATAAAGGAATTAAATCTTTTCTAGAACAAAATAAACGAAAAACAAACCTACTTTTTAAATTACTAAAATTTAATTAATTAAAATTATAAATGCTTAACTTCTTTAAAACGAAAATTTCATAAAGTATCTTAGCAATTAGACAAAAAGTAAACTTAAGAATTATAATTCTTTTTTTATTTATTATTTTTTTAGTAATCTTAGATCCTTAACAGATTCCCCCTTTACTTCCTACACAACATTATTTTTATTTCACGATCAATTAAAATTTGTTTTTAACAGTATTTTTGTTATTTAGAACTATGTTAGTGGAGTGAAAAAAATAGAAAAAAAAGACTCCGTATACAGAGTGTATCACGAAGTTTTTTCGGGACTTTCATAACCTAATCTGTCCTTGAAAATAATGGAAATAATTCATATAAACATATGTCCTAAAATGCATCATTTGCGTGTTAGGCTAATGAAACATTTTGCTCGGATTTCAGCTATCCCGATAAGATGAATCACACTGAGATTTTTAGAACAGGCTAGATTTTTTAACTGAGACAGAATTAGTGATTTCTTATGGTTATTAACCGGAAAAAATTGAAAGAAATAGATCCCACAACCATATCTGCAATGTTTTTTGGAGTAAAATCCATGTTTTTTCTATGTTTGATGTACAATAACTTTGTTAAATGGGTTGTAAATGTACATATTTTTAAACAAAACTTATAGAGGATTTAATTCTGAATAAAATCATATAAATTACATAAAGCAAAGAAAAGTTAGAAAAATTCAACTATTATTTAGAATTTGGTTTTTATTTACGTTAAATAACTACTTTTCTAGCAAACGTAGTATTGCAGTATATTGTTTCTAAATTTTAATTAATTATTAATCTCTTAATTTATAAATTAAATGAAAAAATTAATATAAATTAAATTTCATTAGTTTCTAAATTATTTATTTTTTAAATATATCGGCTTTAAATTCGTTTATTATGTTTCTCTAAATAAATGGGTTACAGGATGGAAAACACTTTTCATCTGTATAGCCACTAATCCTAAAAAAATAAATAAATAATAAAAAACAGTTCTATGAAAGAGAGTGTTTTAATTACACAGTGTTTTAATTGTACAGTTCTCATTCTTTTATGCATATATTCTTCAAGAAAAAGATAAATTTAAATGATTTCATAAATTTTCAGGGGAAGTTTCTATGAGTATTTTTAAACACTTTTTTAAAAGAACATCCATAAATACTGTCATTTGAGATGTTGATTTAATTACTTTTCATATAAAAAAAAAAATCCCTTTCGGCACGCCAGAAGGCGGAGGTAGATTTCACCGGGGCTAATTAGGGGATAAAAAAGGTTTCCACTCTAAAGTTAAGAAAAGTTTCAAATTTACTCAATACGACACTGGATGCATGTGAAAACAAGTTTCACCTGTTTAGCATACGACAAGCCCCATCTTCTTACAATTCCAGCAACAGTTTGGTCGCCGGCCTCCGTGGAGCGAGTGGTAGCGTTTCAGCCGTTCATCCGGAGGTCCCCGGATTCGAATCCCGGTCAGGCATGGTATTCTTACACGCCACAAATCATCCACAACTCATCCTCTGATGTAATACCTAACGGTGGTCCTGGAGGTTAAACAAAAAAATTAAAAAAACATTTTGGTCATCCTTCCCGTAACGGCTGGTCATATCAAAAATTGTTTCAGGCAAAAGTTTTAGGTAATGGTTAGAGGTCTAATGACAACTTTAAAACGATTCGATGTACCTATAATACTGCACCTATTAAGGGAAGTATGATTTCTTTGTCTTCGAAACCCAATGTTTTTCACCCCCTGGGCAATAGTTGGTGATATCAAAAACTTTACTTAGATAAGTTTTAGGCCCTTATGCAAGTCGAATCATGGTACCCATTACAATAGATAGCTTTCTTATGAAATCTAGTTCAGAGTTCCTTACCTTAGTAAATATAAGATTGAATCTGTATTAAAATTTAACCAATAAATTACTGTCGGAACCTTTTTGATATTACTTTTCTTTAAGAAATAATTTAATTAAATAAATAAATCTTGAAATATAAAAAATCTTAAGAGTAACGAAATTTTTCTCACTGAACCTTTTTTTTTTTTTTTTGAATTGAATGATTTTTTGTTCATACCTTTAGTATGCATTACAAATACGTCATAAAATCATCTTGTCATAAAAGAGAAAACATTGCCTTCCAAATGTTGATGGACCATTAGAACATATCTGTACAGCTGTTCATTTTGTTATACTGTTTTTTTATACCAAATTAGTTTTCTAAATAACTACACTATAAGTAAATCGTATATAGCAATAATGACGTGAAAGTGAGGTATCCAGTTATAACTTGCAAAACAATACAATAAAAGTCTGAACATAGCATAATACAGTTAAAAGCACAACGAATAAAACTTAACCAAAAATGTACGCAAAGCCCGTATCAAAATCCACGTAGATCAAAAAGTAATGAAGAGAAAAAAAAGGATAAATGATCAACATAATAAGGATAAGAAGAATATTTACTGCATAACAGTCACAAGATTCAGTGCATGCAACTGTTTCAGTCGTCTCACATTCTCGCTGTTATGGAGTAAATTAACAGTCGGATGGTTTGCATGTGTGTATATGCAGTTGTATGTAGCGTGTATATAGCTTAAGTATATAGTTTGAGCTTAACCGGTAAATTTCTTCACAAATAGGTGATCGTTGATCTCTTCGTTCTCCGCAAACAATGGCGCCATTGATAAGTTCCTCTGATAAGTTCGTTAGCACTATGCTCTGAATCTTTTGGAGGACCCTATACTGCTATTGCTTCCTGTACCCCAAAGTTATATCACGTAGGCCAATATTGGGTTTAAAAAGGCGTTATACAACAACAGTTCTACTTAACGACAACACGGATTTCCTTCCTAGCAGTCAGTTCAATCGCCTTTATAAGCTTAATATTTAATTGCTTTATCTGATTTGAATTTACCATGTTAGGCGACGATCCAAATAAAGTTCTAATACGTTCTCCGAATAAAGGACGTGAACTCCACTAGACAGACTCATATGCAGACTTGCAACCGACTGAACCAAAAGGGTAAAAAATCCCAAAATCACCAAAAATTTGGATTTTGGATTTTTCGTTACTACAGAAATAAGCCCTCATTGAGAGCTTTCCAACAATACATCATAAATGGTACTTATTTTCATTGTTTCCAGAGTTATAGCCAAATAAAATTGTTATTAATGAGATATTTGGATCTTACAAGGGAGGGCACATCGGTTCAAATCAGATTTCATCTGCTTTTTTTAACTTTTTTTAATTTTTTTTTTTTGCTATTTTTTTAAATTTAAATGTATCGATTTATTAATAACTATTAACCAGTGATTGTAAAAAATTATTTACAATAAATAATTCAAATTGTTTTACAGTAATAGCAACAAAAAATAAGTAATATGACAAAAAATCAGAAGTTATTAATGGAATAAAATTTCATGGACTTTTAAATTGTGTGTATGTAATGAGCATTATTACATGTATGTATATGTCATAGATTTGGTTCAACATTTAATATTAACTGACAATTATAATGTATAACCGTATTATTTTTGGATTTTCGTACAAGGAAATCATGTGTTGTCCACATTAATTTTTTTTTCATACTTTTTTTGTTACTGAATTTTTATTTATTGTAAAAATTTTTGATAATCAAAGGTTAATACTTATTAATAAATCAATAAATTTAAATTTAAAAAAAAAGTTAAAAAAAAGAAAATGAATTTGGATTTGAGCCGATGTAGCTCCCTTTATAAGATCCAAATATTACATTAATTAAAATTTTATTGGGCGGTAACTCTGGAATCAATGAACATAAATACCACATATGATATATCGTTAAAAAGCTCTCAATGAGAGCTTATTATCCAGCTAAAGGCTTTTTTTTGGACACTTTTAGTGCAGTCGATTACAATCAAAAAGGGATGTGCACAACTAGATGTTACAACAGTCCTAAATCCAAAATTTAAACATTCTACAGCAAATCATTTTATGCGAGATACTTACGTACAGAGGTCACACCGAAACTAGTAAAATGGATTCAGGGATGGTCTAAACGGATATTTCCGTTGAAATCTGAAAAACGAAATTTTTCGCGATTACAATACATCCTTGTACTTCGGACAAGAAAGTAAAAATTTAATAATTACCTTAAAGCTTCATGATTAACGATTAATAAATGATTTGTCTAATCATAATATATATATATATATATAAAATGATATAAGCGAAGAAGGAATCTTGGATTAAATTTACAGGTTTTTTTTGTGGTATATAATGTTCTTCATAGTAAGATCAATTATACTTTACGTAAAAACCTAATTTATTTTACTTCATAAGGAAAAATAAAACTTCATATTGAAAGTCATAAAAATAAGGTCTTAAGGTCATCCTAAGACAGAGAGATTAATATTTTTGAATAAATAAAATAATAATAATAATTTATTACCCTGACTAATTTACAAGCCGAACTTAGAACTGTTAGATAGATAGTTAAAATTAGATAATAAAAGTCTGTTGTTTTCATAACATCAAAGAAATCGGCATTTTATGCGTCACATAAAATATTTGATTTACGATTATAATTTAATCTATTTTTTTATTTATTTTATTTTTATTTTTTTTATTTAGAAAACTGTTAACGAGTTTAAAGTCTGTTTTATATATTATACATATTTTTTATCATTTCTTTTATAATTACAGCTAAGTAGACCTAATTGTATTTTACTTTTAGTACTGAATTAATAAAAATATTTTATTTTAATATATTAAAAATATTTTATAGAGATTTCTTCTTTCTTTATTTTTTTTTTATTTATGTTGATGTCGACTACATTTTAACCATAAAGCATAGCAGACCTTAAGATTCGTAGCAAAATTATCTTCTACAATTATAACTTTACAAGGGAGAAGCGGTAAAAATACATTTAGAAAAATCTTCCATTAATGTTACTTTAATTTTTAAGTATTTTTATACAGCATAAAATTTAACTCTTCTACTAATGATAAACTTTAAAATTATTATTTTAACTGTTTTATTTATCTTCTTATAAAATAAAAGCTTGCAAGTATTGCATGGCTTTCCTGCTATTAATAAAAATTAAAAGAATTTATATTTATAAAATTTACCCTGGGAGGCTCACAGCCTTTAAATTTATTTATTTTTAATTTTTATATAATTCGCTGCTCGCTTTGTGAATGGAAAGTACCTTTACGCTGTAATAAATCCAGCTTAATCGGGGGCTATGCTGCCAATTTTCTCCGCCTATACCTCTCACTACTGCTAGAAATGGAGAAGATAAGCTGTGGTGGAGATCGTCGGATGTGTCCATTCGGGATGGGATGATTTCAGTTGTAGTCGAGTGTGAAACGATAACGACTAGAAATCAGTTCACTATCTAAGAGCGTTTGTTAGCTTCTTTATGAGTTCACCAACGCAGACGCATTGATAAAACATTGCAGAACTTTGTGAAGGATTTCTTTGTGCTACTTGGAAAATCGTCACCATCACGGCAAACGTTACTGACATGGGAAAAGAAGGTTTTGCAACGGAAGCTGTTATTGATACGCCATTCAGTGGGAGGCAAAGAACTCGAGCTGAGACGTGGTCTGTTGTGGAGGTATCGATTCCATGATCACTGATGAAATCAAAGCTCAATCTTTCTGCAGAGTTAGGCATTCCAAGATGGTTAATACAAAATCGTATGCGAAATGACTTGAAGTTAAATATTTTTGGCTATCCAAAGGCATTGATCGACTATTTATAAATGCCATTCAAACGATAAAAACAACGTCATGTCTTTAGATGAGTGTGCTGTTATCGAAATTCTCATAATTGAAATGATTTTTTTTCTGGGCGAAATTCCTCACATTTTTGAGGAAATCGAAGGACCATCCGCCTCATGTTATGATTTGGGCTGGGAGAGATGATAGCTAAACATCTCCTTGGCTTTTGTTTTATTGATGGCGCAGTTAATCAATACAGTTACCTGAGAATGATCGACCAATATTTACTTCTAGAATTAACACAAAGGGATCGCCCTTTGTTAGCATCCCAAAACAGATAGCTGGAAACGAGACACCGTCTCGCTCTCAGCAAGATTTTGCTCCAGCGCATTTTGCATTGAATATCTGCAGAGGCCTCAATGAAATTTTTCCGAATCGCTCGATCGGATGTGGGTCAGAAGAGTTACCGGCTGCATTGTCTTGACCGGAAGAAGCCCTGACCTCACCACACAAGAATGACTCTGGGTTTTAAAAAATTTACTCTGGGTTTTGGGCAATAATGAACTCTGGGTTTTTTAAAAGAAGAGATACTTGAACAGATACTTCAATAATGAGCAGCTCCAAGTTAATGTTCGATCAGCACTTGTAATGATTACTCTTGATATGCTTTTAGGGATGAAAACCGGTCATGGATGGAAAACCAGAAATATTTTCTTTATAGAAAAGCTCAACTTATCAACTCAGAATCTTTTTATACAGTATTTCTAGAATAAGTATTATAAATAAAACTGTGTTAAATTCTTCGTAATGGTTAATATTTAATTTAATTCGTAATAATTAATTTCAGTGTAACTTTTGGCATTAAGTGACAAGGTGATACATTAAATTTCGCTTAACTGGATCTATAGACAACTAAAATATGTGTGCGAGAATCGCTTATTTTCATTAGAAAATATCTGATGTTGACACTACATGACTTCCTTGTACGAAAATCCAAAAATAATACAATCCTAAACTATTATTTTCGATTAATATTAAATAATCAGTAGTTTCACTAAATCTATTATATATAAACATGTATAACAGCTGTTTTTGCGTTGGATAGTTCTGTCTGGTGAGTTCTAGTAAGAGTTTATGTTATATACCGAGTGTATCCAGGTATTATACTGTTAACTGTATTATTTATAGACTATATTGTGTGTTATTACTTTTGTTCTGACTCGAGAAGGAAAATTTTTGCTAGGTTTCGTTTTTGAATAAGCGCCATGACCTTTCATAACGCATTGCTTTGAACCAGCTGCAAGCTATCACTCTGAGCAACGGCGAATCATCGCATGTAAATAATAATCTATCATCACATGTATACTCTAACATACATGGTAATAGAATACTTGGGCTTCTAAAGTATACAGACTGGGACCCTCGGAAATCGGGACGGCGTAAATTTATTAGAGACAACATTACCGACAACATGAGTGAATTTTCAGGAGCAGAGAGTGAAAGTGATATTACCAATCTTAGTGAGGCAAACCCTCCCTGCCAAGCAGTACAAGTATTGCGTATAAAAAAAGAAAATTTCAGGTGGCAGAACTATGAAATTCCAGTGGGAAAAAACGCCAATGCACAAATTATATTGAACCTAATATTCGCGAAAAATCAGCTGATCCATCTACGTTTGCTCTTCCTACGTCGAATAAATTTAGTTTCTTTGAAAAATGTTTGAAAACGAACGTTTTCAAACAAAAACATTAAGACCTGAATCTATTTTTGTAACAAGCGTTAATTAATAACTTAATTGAAAAATTTTCTGTCACAATTATTTCCTAATTGTAAACGTTATTAAATATAAATTGACGACAATGAAATCGGGTCACACGGTAAACGTTCTGCAAGTGGATATTGAAACATATAAAATTATTAGGTCAGAAATGCTTGAAAACACTATCACTCACTATACATATAAACTTAACATGAAAGAGCATATAAAGTGGTCATGTGAGGCATGTATCACTTGGAAGATAGATCAGTAATCATGGATGAATTGGCGAAGTTAGACCACGAGATTAGAAACGTTGCTAACTTTCTACATCGTCAAATGAAGGATCCGCTGCCACTTTATTTCGTAGATTTGGAGCCGAAATATAATAATGAAGAAATTTTTGACGTTAAATCTCTGAACTATACAAAGTAAGCTTTGAAGCTCCTTATGTTAGTAAGAAATGGTCCAATGCAAATGGTTCCAACGCTTTGAGCATACCAAAAATCTATGCAATCGCCACACTATTGTGTAAAATGTGTTTTAGATCATGCCACAATAATATGCTATAAGGCACCACAGGTTCCAGCTTCCTGCGTAAACTGCGGCGACCAACAATCCAGCGAATTAAAAAGGGTGTAAAATTTATCAATGGTATAAAACTAAGGTTTATTTTCCCAAATCCGCCCTACCTTCTAGAGTTGCAATTAACAACAATTCTAAAGGCAATAATAATAATAATATAGCTATGTCAATAATAACAATCGGAATGCTAATTGAAAATATGTTCATGAAACTAACTCGAGTAACAATGATTTTCATAATTATGACAGTAGTAATGTTAGTGTTAACAATAAAATGGATGTAATAGTAGGCTGAATATTTCTAGTCCTACCTACGCTGAAAAAGTTGAAATGAGCGTATGACCACCATGAAATGAACCTATGATCAACAAACTATTGGAAAAAAAAATTTTAATGGACTCGTGAATATCATGGACCATATGTTTCAAAGATTTGAGCGAATGCTTGAAAATATGATAGATAAATCATCGGACTATTCGTGAATCGTGTTGAGAAAAAATGAACAACTTTATCAGACGCAATCTGGAATGCTAACGGGTTATCGTATAAAAAACTAGAATTACGTAGAAGCTTTTTTAAATATTAACAAAATAGACACAATGTTTATATCGGAAAAAAGGTTTACTGATAGACATTTTGTCAAATTTCATGGCTATACAATATAGTGCATCAATCACCCATCAGGAAATGCACACGGCGTTGTATTATTATTAAGAATACTCTTTCTCACGCATCATATTATTTAATAGTCTGGTCTCTCTTGGCGGACAGAGTATTGCGCTGCTAAAGGTCTCTTTGGTGTTATTTTGAACTGGGGTCGAGTGTGTACCTTCCCCAGTTTGTGATTATTGCTAAAGTTTTTGACTGTGGTGACGCTTGCGCCGATTGGTCAGACTTATCACATCCGCTTTCCGTGGATTTACACCAGAGTATTTGGCGTTACATTTGACCGAGCACCTGCCTCATCGTTGGCGAAGAGAGTGGCAACGACTGCTGGTTGTAAGTCCCTGTCACAAGCAAAGGGAGCTTTTTAATATCCCTTAGTCCTGCTTGCGCTCTTCGGATCGGGGACCGTGATGAATGATTGCGTGTTGGTCTCGATCGACAAGTACTCGATCCAGTAGTGGCGAAAAGATGCATCGAGCGACAGGGGAATATACAAGGTCCCCGGCTGGTTGTCGCATCTGTGGGCTCGCGCATTCAGTTAGTAGAAGGAATACAGCGAGATTTATTTAGTCTAGTTTTCTAGGGTTGATCCAGCCACTGGTTATGTTAGGTGTTGAGGTTCCACCTATTGGTAGGCGGATGAGTCGGCGGAAGGGTCTGGGTTTTACGGACCCCCATTTTCAGAAGACGAAGTATCGGTGGATGATTCAGGGCCATCCACCCAGGTTGCGATGAGTCCGAAAATGAGTCCTGCTATCGAGGAGTTTTGCCGGTCTCAAGGTAAACCGGGTAGCTCGGTTTCGCTGGCCCTTGAGGTGAAGGTGGAATTCGAAAGCTTGTTTGCTTACGTGGCCCCCACGAAATGTAAGTAGTAATGCGTGGGGTAGAGTGTTGCCTCGTCTTAGATTTCTTCAAGAGGCTTTCATTGCCTTGGCCAAGGAGTACGAGAGTTTGGCTTCCAGGCCACAGCAGGTTAAAGTAATTGAGAAACAAATCGAGCAACCAGTCCTGAAGACTGTTGAGCGATCCGCTCCACCGCAGCGACCGCAGAAACGCTATGCTGACGTAGTGAAGAGTATGCAGGAGACCAGTGTAGTTCGCAAACCCGAAGTGGTATTTGTTAATCGGTCAGATGGCACCACTGCGACCAGCAGTCAGTTAAAGAAGGATCTACAAGTCACCCTCAAAGAAAGCAAGGGACAGTTGAAAATCCGGGACATTAAGGAAACCCGTAAGGGGTTAGTTGTTGTGGCAGTCAACAAAAAGACACTAAAGGCGATCTCCGAGTCTGCTGCCGTCCGTAAGATGCCGGTGACGATAGATCCGCGGCGGGAGAGGCGGCCGCAAGTAATAGTGTACGATATAGATCGAGGGCTCTCTGATGAGGAAATTTTACGAAGTATTCGGGAGCAAAACACTAGCCCCGGTGGCCTTTGGGCGTGCTTGTCGGCTTGTCTTTAAGACTGGTAGGAGAGATGTAAGACATACCATAGGGTCTTTGAGGTGGACCCAGGTTTGTTTACTAAGTTTACAGCGGATGGTAGGCTGTATACAGAATTCGGCTGCTGTCGAGTGAAAGAATTCATAGATATCCAGCGCTGTTTCAAGTGCTGCAGGTATGGCAATAGGGCGAAATTCTGCCCGAACAAGGAGGTGTGTTCTCACTGCGGCGAAGAAGGCCATAGGCGAGAGGCGTGTCCG
>JAAAKQ030003573.1:3024-28874 GCA_010016005.3 Zanna intricata | reverse complement strand
AGTAAATAGATAAATATTGTTACAAAGTAGTAGACATGGTAGTGCAGATATGACCAACCTGTAAGGAAATGGCTACCAAAATAAATGAATTCTTAATCTGCCATAACAGGAAACAGTATTAATATACCAGTTGGACCAGGAGTCCGCTATGTGTTGTAAATATTAAGATAATCTTTTTTTTGATATTCCGATTGATTTTAAAATAACACCTTTTGTTTTCATCAGATAGTTACCGACTCAAACACCAGAGTGTATTGCTATTCAATCAAATATCTATTGTATACAGCTGTTATTATGTTCATTGGACATAGTTGATTCTGACTAGTGAAGATGTTACTAATGAAGAAAGAGTTTTTGCTTTAAAAACCTGGTACAAAGTTGGTTGTAATTTAATAGTAAATGAGGGGAAAATCATTTCAACACTGTTTTACTGACATGGAAGGCTGTCTACAATTTACGAAAATGTTATGAGAGAAATGCACCTACAAGCAGACCGCCCAGGTAAGGTAGTCCATCATTGAGTGATGAGAATAAGCTTAAAAGTTTTACAAGGGTTATTTAGAGCCCTAAAATGTCTACTTGTAGGCTATCACTCGAATAAAATATTTCTAGAACTTCTGTTCTGAGAATTATACATAAGGCTAAATTCAAACATTACATACCTTGTCTCGTATGTGGTGTATTGAAGGATGACCCTGATTGTAGGTTTCAATTTTGCGAGACAACATTAAATGAAGTAAGAGAAGGTGATAATGAGTTTTCTAAAATAATTTGGAGCAATGAGGTGACTTTCAAATTAACGGGCCACATCAACAGATATGACTGTTCCTATTAGTATTCAGAGAACCATAGAATTGTTTTTGAGAGGCAGCTAAATCAACCTGTTTTTAACATTTGTATTTCTTGTTGTGGAGTAATTGGGCCTTGGTTTTTTGACAGAATAGTAACTGGAGAGCAATGTAGGCAACCTATACTGTTCCAGGGCTACAGATGAATTACAACTTCAACTTATTTTACTTTCAACATGATGGAGCCCCACTTCAATACACAACAGATGTGCAAAACTATGTTGATGATTATTTGGTGGGAAAGTTATTGGATGGCGAGGAGCAATGGAAATGCCACACCTAGATCTCCAGAACTAGACCCTCCTAGATCTGTGGATTTTTTCTTTTGGGTAATCATTAAAGATAAAAGTCTATGCTAAAACATCAGAAAACAGCTGAGAACTTGAAATATGCTATTCAAAATTATTTTTAAGAAATATATTCCAATACACGACTGTGTAAACAAGTATGCTTAAGCATCCCAGGTCTTCTGCAGAAATGTATCTACAAAGATTGAAAGCAATTCTAGAAACAATGTAATAAATAATTATGTAGCTTAAATAAAGTGTTAGTAAGTTACAAATTCAATTTGTTTTTGTTTTGTATTCAAATAATGACCTTTACAATGGGCAGTGACTTTTTGCCCACCTGGTATATTAAATTAACAAAAAACTGCTGTTTTAATTATATATACATATATTATACATAATTATAAATCATTATTGAGAATGGTAAAATGCTACTATTTTTTTTACCTCCGGAACCACTATTTGGTATTACGTCACAGGATGAAGATGAATGATGTGTAGCATGTGTGAAAATACCATACCTAACCGGGATTCGAACCCGGGGCCTCTGGATGAAAGGCCAAGACGCTACCACTCATGCCACGGAGGCCGGCAAAGTGCTACTCAAGACAAGTGTCTTTACTCACTATTCTGACTGTATTTTAGCAATCATTATTTATATTTAAAATCATTAATAATAGCATTCACACCATTTATTTAGTATCAAAATTTGTATTATGAGTCCTCTAAAACAGAATAATAAAACATTTAAAAAAATAATCTATTAGGTGGTTAATATTGATTTACCATTTATCCTTTCTTAAAATGTTTAAAACTACATTTCTCTCATAATTTAATTTATTTTTTAATTTCAGTTCGGAACAGTACCGTGAAAGATTAACAGAGTTAATTAATTTTTTTTTTAATTGGAAAATTTACAACAGCTTAAGCTGTTGTAGCTACTATAGAAAATTCAAATCGTTCAAAGAAATGTATCGTAATGACTGTAGGCTTATTCCCTATTTCATTAGCTTATTTTCTTCCAGATTGTACCTGTTATTAATAAAATTTGAATTTTATTATTATATAGATTAAAAAAAGATTTCGTATTTCATCGAAATATAAAACTCAATTTAAGTATGAAATTTCATTCTCGATTGCATTCACAGTCCCATCTAGTGTGGATGAATGGGGTTTTTCTTCACATATATTTATAAGTATATATTATATATATTGACAATCCTCATACAATAAAACATAAAATTTACATGAATTGTCCACATATTTTTTTTACACCCATAAAAGTTAAATGTTATATATTATTCTAATAAAATTTAATTATAATATTTTAATAGTAATAATAACAAATAGCATAATTATAATAGAAAATAAAACATCAACAATATACCATTGCTTGACCTTTTATTTATAGAATAACATTCTATAAATTATACATTCTACATAAAATTGTACATTATATCATATGTAATTACTTATAAATATTTTTTATTGTACAATAATGTTCAATAGCATTATAAAGTGTACTTGTTATCAAAGATATTTATATAAATCTGTTATTTTTTCTAATAACTGTTAAATTGTCTGAAAGATGACTTTTGGTTTCTTTTTTTCCCCAAGATAACTTATTTCACTCTATTATTATTATTATTATTCTTTGCCTAATTATTTAAAATTTTATTTTTGATACCACAATTTAAATCTTGATGAAATCTAGTCTATTTTAATTTAAATCCTTTTAAATCAATTTAAATCTCTTTAAATTTAAATCATTTGTACTGATATAAAAAATTTTTAAATATGGTAAATTTAATATAATCCTTTAAGTTGTCGCATTAAATTAAATACATAATTAACTTTATCATTGTATTACATTTTGATAAAACCTCTTTTTACTTAGCAGAACATTTAGTTTATTGACAACCAATTTCATGATTTCAATATTCATTCGTAATTTTATTATTGTTTTACATTAATTCTTCGTCGTAACATTTTTAGAAAATAATTTTATTACTTTTCAATTTTAAAAATTATTTGCTTGTCAATACTTTAAAGGTGCTTCCAAAAGAAGTGCTTTTTGGAATTGTTCCTGAAATTTAAAAAATTTTTAAATTTAATTTAATATTAGTTTTTCTTTTTTAAAATAATTTTAATTATAATATTATAATTAACTTATATATTATTAGCTTCAATAATGTAAATTAGACTAAAATAAAATTCCTTTATTTTCATTATATAAACAAAAAAAAACCTTTAACTTAGGTTACTGAGTCTTTTATCTATACCTAACAATATTGTAATTTTTAAGATTTATATTGAGTCAACAGGACTACTTTGAAAATTTAATAAATTTAACTATTTAAAAGTAGCCATCAACGTCAAAAAAATTTCATATGTACAAGAATTACTCGTTTTTAGTTATAAATAAATATTGTATTTTGTTTTATTCTTATAATTTTATTTTAAAAAATAACAAGGTTTCACTAACATGAAGTCTAGGTAGCAGTACTGCTTAGATTACTCGAGTTAGATTGTATATTAAAAAGTAGTAAGGTTGTTGATGTGGAACATTTTTCAGTTTCTGACTTTGAATTCTCTTAAAATAAATCTCACTTAGCTTTCTCTTTAAATTATTTTGAATTCTCTTAAAATAATTTCAACAGACCACAGCCAATCAAAATCCTTTACTTCATCACTCTAACCATTTATTGTATATTCAGTTTTAGTATCTCCAAGGCAAGATATCAGTTGTTCCTCTTCTAGTGTCATCCTTTTATCATAATCAAAGTGAAACTTCTTTGTGATACTTTTATTTGCAAGATGTTTAGGCTTTACTTCTCTCATAATTTTATTACAAGTTACAGCTACAGATTCAGTTCCTCTTTCAACCACTTTCCACGTAACATTCATATCCAACATTTTTGAATTTGTTTAGTTCAAAGTAAACCTTTTATTTTAGTCACACACTTGTCTTCTAAAATTGTTTAAGCATAACTCTTAGGACCCAATGAAACAAAACATTTGTGTAATTGTCACCTCATAATTAATCTATTCATTCTACCAACAATACATCCAGTCTCTATTTTATTTTCACCAACATGAGTGTATACATCTGAATCTGTGTCATAATACACTATTCTCACAAAGTTGTTAGATGAAAAAAAAATCTTGACGTACGGTTGGACTACCACTTCCTCCTAACTACTTGATATTTACTCTAAAACAGACGCTAATATAATGATACAGAAATCATAAGTAGTTGAAAAAGAAAGAGAAATTAACGTGGAAAATTGTAAGTATTTGGAAATTAAAAGGGGATGTTAAAGGAATTGTTTTTTTTTTTTTTTACAATAACATTTATAAATATGACTGTTCAAAAGTTCCCACTGCTTTAAAGAATTTGTTCAGAATGGATTTAAAAAAGGTGAGCGACTCGGTAATAATTAAGACATTTTATTTAAGAAATCTTGTTACTCATGTAACTGAAGAAAATTACACATGAACTACCAGAAAGAGCACGGTTTGTTTAATGCATTAACCAACCCTTTCTGTGATAACATAATGATTTTAAAAATCTTTGATACAAAAGAACGGGGAGCATAAAAACAGAACATTAACGGTTAAAAAATAAATTTGTGGAGCTCGCAACAGTTACTTACACGGTCAGTTTCCCAAGTAGAAGTTAGCAGGACATGGTGTTAAAGCTAAAAAGCCTAGTCTTTATAGCAAACAAGAACTTGCAAAATAAAAACAGGTTTTAACAGAAGAGCTTACTGCCATGTTTGGCAGATATAAGGAGGGATATATATTGATTCCTTACAAAGTGGAACTTGCGGATGTTAAAATAGAAAAAAATTTAGAAGATTTATCAGGAATTTTATCTAAGATTAGAGAGGACAGTTATTTCTTCTGGACTTGGACATTACAATGCGTTTAAATTATCTAAAAGATTATTATAATCTTTTACTTATAAATTATCTAGAAATTTTTGAGAACCCAGAGGATAAAAGGAAACTAGTAGTCATGCATAAAGATTACATAAAAAATGGTAGAACATATTTTTCTAAATCTACCAGCTTGTGGGCATCTATGCCAGAAGATGTAGATTTAGCAGAAAGAGAGTAATTGACACAAGAATGCACACCGTTTATAAATATTTACAAACAATTTTAAGTACTTATTTGTGTCCAGTTATTGGTTGGAAAATATATTGTTAGCAAGAAAAGAATCTTTAAAATTGAATTTTAAATTACATATAAAAATTGAAAAATTTAAAACAATGCCATCAAAAAATAAAGAAAGATTGGTAATTTTTGTGCGGTACTAATAAAATTGATTAGAGAAGTTAAAAAATGGAGCATATTAATAAATACCATTTAATTAAATTATGTTAGATTACTCCTTAAATCATCTACACAGTCTGTTAAAGGATCTTCACAGTAATATTCCACTTTTAGATCTTCGTTGTAATTGTAAACTGTAGCTTCCAAGCGTGTTATGCCATGTTTCTTGGGTTTTTCATATATAAAAGTTCACCTAGTTTCTTATTTGGACAATGTAAGAAATTTAAAATGTGGTTACTCTGTGATTTAATAGCCACAGCAGAAGTTTACTGACAAACAAACTTGTTATAGATCTTAACTCTCATGTTATTATTAACCAGAGTTAAGCAGTTCAACCCTACAATTTTGTCATTTTTTTTTTTTACATTTGAACACATCATTGGCTATAGTAAATTGTAATTTTCACGTAATTATTTTTCCATTTCTGTTTTACTAAATGTGCCAGTAAAATCCTGTATAATGTCCAAGCCCAGAAGAAATAACTGTCCTCTTTAATCTTAAGATAAAATTCCTGATAAATATTCTAAAATTTTTTCTATTTTAACATCTGCAAGTTCCACTTTGTAAGGAATAAATATATACATCTCTTCTTATATCAGCCAAATATGGCAGTAAGCTCTTCTGTTAAAACCTGTTTTTATTTTGCAAGTTCTTGTTTGCTATAAAGACTAGGCTTTTTAGTTTAAACACTGTGTCCTGCTAAGTTCTACTTGGAAAACTGATCATGTAAGTAGCTGTTGCGAGCTTCACAAATTTATTTTTTAACTGTAAATGTTCTGTTTTTATGCTCCTCGTGTATTGCGTTAAAGATTTTTAAAATCATTATGTTATCGCAGAAAGGGGTGATTAATGTGTTAAACAAACTTTGCTCTTTCTGTTAGTTTCATGTGTAATTTGCATCAGTTGCAGAAAGGGGTGATTAATGTGTTAAACAAACTTTGCTCTTTCTGTTAGTTTCATGTGTAATTTGCATCAGTTACATGAGTAACAAGATTTCTTATAAAAAAGATCTGTTAATTATTAATGAATAACACATTTTTAAGTCTATTTTTTTATTCCATTCCTAACAAATTCTTTAAAGCAGTGGAAGCTTTCAGTCAATTATAGATTTTATTGTAAAAAAAAAAAACAATTACTTTAATACCCCCTTTAATTTCCTAATACTTATAATTCTCCACATTTTTTCTCTTAATTTTTCAGCTATGTAGAATTTCTGTATTATTAGTGACTATCTAGGGAAATATCAAGAAGTTGGGAAATGGTGGTTCAATCAAACATCAGAATCTTTTTTTACTTAACTGAATATGCATGTCATGGTCGTAATGTGTTTTGGTCCATCGAAATTATTTTATGATAATTGAAAGCAGAAGGGAAAATATATGAACAGTAAAATCAAAATTATTTTAAAGTGAAATTGAAATCAGAAATTAAAAAAAATTTCCAATTCATTAACCTTCCTACTTTAATACCTAAGTTAGACTAAAGTATTTATATCATAATAATCTGAGATATTTATTAAAAAAATAATATTGCCAAAATCATATTGCTAATTTATTAACAAATGAAAACTGTTTATCGCAATACAAGTTATATTTTTATATATACATTCTTACTCAGTTATTTAAATACAGTAGTGTAGGTGTATCTGTGTTGCATACATATCCTCAATTTTTTAAAGAAATTTGGCTGTAGCGATAAAATAAATTAATTCATTCACTTATATTTAATAAATTGTCTTCCACCAGTTAAATTTCATTAATTATTCTGAAATTCTATTTATTTTAAACGGCCCTGTCGATTTAATAAAGTTAATTTGTTTAAAAAATTAAACTTTAATAAATTTATTGATTTAAAATTTAATTTATAATTAGTAAAATTCTTCAATAGTTTAATATACAAATTTTCAAAGTAGCATTACAACTTATGTAACGTACGTATTTTTAAAAGGTTAATTTAAATATATATATTTAATAATAGTAATAATTTATTGTTGAAACTATTTGCTTTCTTTCTGTTTCTAACTAATAATATATTTACAGTTTAAAATTAGTCTTAATTATTTAAAAAATTCTAACAGTGCTCTATCTATTTTTATGGTGAAATTAAGAAAAAAATAGTTTACTGTATTCAAATTTTAATAAAATATTATAAGCAGTTCTAAATTAAAATTAAAATGCATCATCAGATTCTTTAGTATTTTATGGATATCAATAATTATTAACAATGACAGAAATGGGTACATAAAGATAGGAAAAAAAATCAATTAGATATATTAACATATGTAGTTTGTTTGGAATTTATATTCAAGGATGATGACTACAAAGACATTTAATTATGAGTATAATTAGTTTAATATACATTTCAAATATGCAGGTGAGTAGGAAGAGTAAAAGAGTATTAAATATTTAACAATGTAGATTATTATTCATTGTATAATTCTTTACTCAAATTTCATTTTAATGAAACTCATTACTGGACTTATTTTCCTAATACAGAAATGCTAAATTAATTTTAATTACTTTTATATTTGTATATATAAAAATATATACAAATATATTTGTATACTTAAATATTTGTATACAATATTTATTTTATTAAATGTAAACTTAAAAAAAAAAAAAAAAAAAAAAAAAAAACAAAAACAAAAAATCCATTAAATATATTTACAAGAACATTCACTCTTTTTAATATATATGTGCATATATGTACATAGATATTACATGCACTCACTCATACTGTTAGATGCAAGCATTTACGTAGATAAATAGATTCTTTTTTCTTTTTTTTAAGATACAGAGGGAAATATATAAATATGAAATATATTAATACAATAATTAATTGAAAAATTCTACAATTACATAATTCTATAGAAAATTTAGAAATTATGCTTGATACATACAACAAATTAATTTAAAATGAAATATAACTTAAATTTAATTCGCATAATTTGTATCGGTGTCAATTTCTATTATCTTTGTTTCTCTTTTGTTTTTTATTTTTAGTTTAATGAACTGATGTTAAGTTTACATCAAAAGTATAAAAAGGGGTTTGCATGAAGGTTATAACATCCATGTTTATTATTTAATTTTGAATTACAATCCCTGAGAAATTGATTTTAATTATGTGTTCTTATAAACAGTAGCTGATCATGTTTCTTTTTTTGCTTGTTTGTTATAATGGATAAATGAAAGCGATATTTTAATTTCATGAATCTCATCATTATTTTTTTCATTTTATTTTTTTTTTTAAAGTTTTTTCAGGAGAAAAGAATTGCAACAAAAAATTCTGATTCAGCTATATGTAATAAAAAAAAACAAAATTCTGTTTCCATAAAAGGGATTTGTTTAGAGTATTACGTATCAGCAATTGAGTCTACAAAAAGAACTTTTTTTATATTTTTTAACGTTCCATCATATCTGAAGAGAAGTTTGTGTGTACTCAGTTGTATACAGTATTTAACATTTTTAAATAAGAATTTATTATTATCTGTTGGTCTTAAGTTCTTGAAAAAAATGTTGCATAAAAATATACATTGCTATGAAAAAGGTGATTGGTTACTTATATTATTAGATACCAAAACAGAACAGTTTTTGATAATATAATATATTACAAGTTCTGCAAAATGGCATAGCCATTCTCATGAATAATACCAAATTAATTCTCAACCGAATGTATTCTCACGAATACATTCTATGCCAAATGTACTCGAGAAAGTGAGGGAAAGTTGTTTCCAGTTACCATCTTCTTTAAGCTAATGCATAACACCATGTCGAGCTTAAAACAGACATGCAAGTGACATTCAGCTCTATAAGCCAGGCTGGTCAGCCCCAGGCTTAGGTGAGAAAGGCTACTGCGTACAGTGGCAAAACCGCCTGAACTAGAGTGCAAAAAAAAAAATATCTGCAACTGACAAAATATATATTTAGATTACTTGAATCTTAGGAAATAGTATTATTTACTGTTAATTAATACAATACTAGTTTTGTTCATTGTTTTAATGGTGTATTTAAATTATGTCTGAAAACAGTAGCTATTAGTTTTAGTCTAAGTTTTTTGTTAAAAATATAAATTTTGTTTTATAATTTTCTGTATTATTGGCTTAATTCAACTATATATGTAATTTTTTTGGTTAACATGATTCTTTTATAATCTGTTTTTCTTTAAGCTTGGGGACAGCATTTTTTGGGTTTGCCTTCAGCGGTAAAAATGCTAGGGCTGGTCCTCTCTATAAGCAACAACTTTATTCTGTTCACTGCAGGAACTGGTTTATAGTGAACACAATTATTATAAGAGAAAGCAATTAAGGTTGGTAAGCTCTGAGCATAATGAAACGGTATTTTTGTTGTAACAAAAAATATATGATAGTCATATTTATTTTGTAGCAAATGAAAACTGTAATAAAGTTAAATTGAACTTTCAAAAGATTCTAAATTGTGCTTCCTGAAGTTTTTTTTGGAGTCACAATGGATGTAGCATTATTGTTAAAAGTGACTGCTAACAGAGAACAGTTTCTGCAACAGAAATCACTCCAAACCAGGGCCGGATTAAGGCATGGGCCACATGGGCTTCCACCAATTAAAGAAAAAACATTTTTTTTGAAATAAATTTAAAAAAAAATATGTTTTTTGAAATAAAAATTGAAAAATAAATTGAATAAAAACTGCACATTTTATGATCATTTATAGATTCTGAAATCATTTTTGTGTACTCCAGGCTTTTGCATATTGAATTTCTATTTAATCAGTGTGAAGATTCTATGCCCATTTGAATGCACACTTAATAGTATAAAACAAAGACAATGCTGAAATATGTTTTGAGGCTAAGATGTACAATTTGAGAACTGAAAAAAAAAAATTACAATAAGTTTTTTCTAATACGTACATCTTAACTGAAAATATATCTTGTTCTTATGACAACTAATTGTGTTGATGAAAGGTCTTTCTTGATATTAAAATCTAGATCGAGAGCTTCAGCAGATCAAGATCGACTAAATTGTACTAGTCTTGCGAGTCTTGAAAAGAAAGCATGAAAAGTATTTTTATAATGATATAGCATGCGAAATAATATAACTAACCAAATATGTTGCCAAAGATAAATATTTCAATTTTATATGATTTATTTTAATGATCATCTC
The DNA here is from genome assembly GCA_010016005.3 of Zanna intricata. Lineage (NCBI taxonomy): Eukaryota > Metazoa > Arthropoda > Insecta > Hemiptera > Fulgoridae > Zanna > Zanna intricata. The sequence goes on along the minus strand of JAAAKQ030003573.1, from coordinate 18,265 downwards.
GTGTGCTAAAAGTTAAAAATATGAAAAAATATTTATTAATGTTATTTGTGTGTATCAACATTTTTTATCGGACGATTTGGAGGAAAAATTCATTCATTTTATATCAGGATTTAGAATGAAAATGCATTTTTTAACTAGTTCCTACCAAGCTTGCCGAGGGCTTCACTTGTGCGTAGTCCAGCCCTGCTGCTCCAAACTATGAAGCACATCCTGATAAGCAGTATAGTAAGAGAGATCATTAAGACATTGCCTGGATATTTGACCCGGCTTGAAGCACATGACACTAATTATTGATAAAAAATAAAATTCCGTCATTTATATATATATGGCAACCCAGTTATTTTATGTTTACAAAAAAAAAAAATTATTAATTGAACATAGTTTTTTTAAATTTTTTAATTATATGTTAAATAAGTTATAAAATAAATAAATGTTGTTAACACTGTCTTATATAGTTGTTGATTATAGTACCAGACATAAAAATAGCTTTGGACTTGTGAGTTGTGTATGAATGAAAATATATGCTTCATTTTATTTACTGTATCTCATAGTAAATGTTGTTAGCAGTCTTTGTCAATGTTATCCCATTAATTTCTTTTCAGCTGTAAGATAAACACAAGAACAGTAGCAGTTCCTTTTAGAGATCTGTTTATTCAGATTAAAATGTGATATTTATTTTGTTAATGCAAATTAGAATAACCTGTGGGGTAATATGTATAACCTCTTATGAAAAGAATTTTATTAAATGGTTTTGGCCATTGAAATAATCATTCATTATTACATTTATGGAAACAGTGAAAGCTTTAAAAAATAAAACTTTTTCATTATTCTTTTATAGTTATAAGGTTCCACTTTTAAAAATTTGTGTATTTCCTTTGATATCTTCACTCTAGATTTGTATTTAATCATATATACACTAGTAATAAATTATATTTTTCTCTTTTGAATACTGTTGATTTAGAAATACAGATATCTTCACATCTTTGCCTAATATTTGTATACACAACACAAAAGTTATGGAAAAAAGTGTAACTCATTTAAAAAAGAATTGTCTTAATATTAATACAAATTCAAATCCCCAATGGAAACTGGGTTATAACCCTTTTATTTGTAACAATTAAAAAAAAATGTATTTAACCTTGGATTATGAATTTTCTTTTCTTGTATAATTCTAAATTTCTTTTATAATGTTTATAAAAAACATGTTTAAAGAAAAAAGAAGTTATTTACAGAACATTTGAATATAATTATATATTTATGCTTGTGTGCATAAAATACATAAGTAACTGATGATGTATTTAATATTACCTTATTTTATAAATGAATTCATCATTAAATAAAATGCACTTTTTTTTGTAAAAAAATATTATAAAATTTTATTATGTATAAAAAAAAATTATTTTTTCATCTTATTTATGAAATAAAATCAATATAACATGTACAAATTACAGTATAAAACATTTGTTAGCAATATGTATATTTTTATACCTTTATCAATAATATACAAGTAATAATAATATAATATTTATTTTATTACTTATTAGACTGTGGAAGAATTCCACATTATATAATATCTGATTAATTGTGTTGTTTACTTGATGTAATTTATGGTTTTAAGTCTCGTCTTTCCTTTCAGATTTAGTCATCAAACAATGTCGATGTTAAATTTTATTTTTAGAAATAAAAAAAATTTTTTCCCAAAATTAATTATCAGTATGCCCAATAGATTAGGTTACATATAGCGAATCCTATTTTTATTATAGATTCTGGTTGTGTTTTGATACTATTGCCGGTTGATTGTGATGATCTACCCATTATATTTTTTCCAATGCAATTCATCCGGTCAAGAGGTATATTTTGAACAGTGTACTCACGGTGCTCTTGTATCATAGTACATAGTGTATTTTTCTTCTGCATAAAATCATCATCTTTGTCTTTTAAGTTTTTCAACCAATCTTTATACCATCGGAGTTGACAATCGCATATCAAAGGATTATCTGAAAACAAAAAAAAAAGTAATAATGAAAAAAATAAATTTGATTTTTATACTTTAATATTTTTACTTTCCTGTCTAGTTTGGATATAGCAGAGATACAGCTCTAGAAGGGAAAGTATTGTAATTGGTCCGATCTGAGAACATGGGTTTCAACCAGATCGTGACTTTTGACTCCTAAGGAACCCAAAAAAAAAAATCAGGTGGAAATTCTCTAGATGTTAATATTTAGATGTATATATGTCGGTGTTCAGTGTTGGCTTCTTAATCACCTTATGTCTCCAGAACTACTGGATCAATTTTGACCAGAAGGTCATCATCTCAGGCTGACCATTCTTGAGATGTGTGGATAATTGAATCCCGACCACCAAAGAACACCGTTATCTTGTATTCATATCCATATAAAAGTAACTACTGCCTTTACTAGGATTTGAACCTTAGACTCTCAAGTTTGAAATCAGCTGATTTGTGATGAGAAGTTCACCATTAGACCAAACTATTGGGTTTGGTACTTTTTGACCCGAGCAATGATAATGGAAAAGTGTTTTTCGCTGCAAAAAACAAAAATGTAGCGGTTGAAAATAGCTTAAAATAATTTTATGATTAAGTACTTATCTCTTAGATTTATTAATTTTTAACAGATTTTCTTTTATATGTAATGTACTGAACTGAACTCAATAATCAAATTTGTATAAACTTTTAGCAGAAAAGTTATTTACAAACGGTGAATACAAATTAATCTTGTTTTAAAATAGACATCGAAGAAGTAAAAGCAGAGAATTTTGTTACTGAACTTAAAAGAGCTCTCGTAGCTTAAAAAAAACTTGTTTAATTTTTTAATTAATTTGAGTAATTTAAAAAAACCGTTGATTTCTTTTCAAAAATTAATACAATGTATTGAAACAAACTGGCAGATTTGCACATTGCAGGAAAGCTGGGTGGGTATTAATTCTGGTTTCCTTATATGAAAATGAACCATAATCTATGAATGAAGGATAGTCAGGAATAAGGAATTTAAATTAACAGTTCTAGTTTACTAACTATTCAGACAGTCCTGCGACATACTAACCAAAATATGTAAATCTAAAATGTATGTTTTAAAATGTAAAAATGTAATTTAAAAAAGTTTTTCTTGTCCCCTTCTCTTTATGAGGGTTTGAATAAGATCAAACCCCATCAGAGAAGTATTTTAGCTGTCTAAGGAACATTAAATTACATGAAAAAATTTACATACTGTTTGAATAAAATTTTGAGATACTATGAAGTTTATATTTCTCTGCTTCGTTTATTGACTGTGATTTAAATTAAACAGCATTAATACTCCATATACAGAAATCGTTGTGCCAAATTTCGTCCAAATCAGTCCATACATTCTGAAGATAAGCAAAAAACAGCCCTACGTACAATGCATATACGTAGATCGTACTGGGATTTTTTGTTATTAAACTTGTTTTCTTGTTAAAGGGGAGTCATGCAATGTCAAGATCAGAAAAAATCCAGACATGCAAAATTTGACCTGGTTAGTGTACTTATATAATATGCTAATCACAAATAAGAGCATACAGTATGCTCTTTTATATTGACCTGATTAGTGTACTTATATAACATGCTAATCGCATATAAGAGCATCAGTATTCTCTTTTATAATGTATTGTTTAGTTAAATTTTATAACTATAAAGGCAGAAAAGTATTAAACCTTGGTATATTTTACTGTCATACCATTCTTCATAAAGTGTTACATTTTTATTTATCTAAAGGTTGTTTGCCTTCTTTAAATACTCTTTAAATTAAAAAGTGATATTCTGTTTAAAGATAGAAAATCTTTATCTATATACCTTAATGCTCTTTTCCACCTGCAATTGAAGAGAATTAGAAATAATAGGGCAGTTCTGTTAAAAAAACATAATTTCTGTATAAAATATTTTCCTTTATTTAAAATAAACAGCGTGCTGTAACATTGATGGGAAACTTATTGTCTGCAAGAATGACATGCATCTTTAAGATTTTATTGCCAATAAAAGCATGTCAATCAGCCTGTAGTGTAAAGTAGCATAAAAATATAAATTTTAATAAGAAAATAAAACATTAATTTAAAATATACAAATTACTGGAAAAACATGACCATTCTGTTGTATCTGTGACACTCAAGGCTGAACCAAATTGATTTGATTTCATTCAGATAAAAAAATGGTTAGAAAGTAAGTAATAATGTCACTCAAAATAACTACTATTATTGAAACCTGTAAGTAAAAATTTTAGTAAACATCATGATCCAATGATTGGAAGAAGTGTTCGTTATCCAGAAAATCTAAATGAAAAAGTCCATGTAAAACCAAATTGAATGATTTATTATTGATTTAAGCGATGAATATGTGGAAAAAAGTAATTCTGATAGGGATAGGGAGTGATTAATAAATTTACTTAATATAGGATTTTAATAAATACTCATAATATTTATTGTACAAATCAGTGTTAATTCTGTTCAACTGGGTACAACTGAACAATGTTTACAAATATTTAAATATTAAGGCAAGCTATTTTATTAGTATGTGTTTATTGATAGGCAGGCTAACAAGAATGATGTATTTTTTTGTGTCGACATGAAATGTGCATTATTTAAGGACAGTAATGTTAGATGGATCGTTCTAAAATTATGTTTTTAAGATCAATTTAAGTGGAGCTAAGATTAATACTTCTTTAATTTTACTTATTAAATTATTGAAGAGAGAAGCATCATATCTGTATATAATGATTCTCTGTACTGCTCAATTTTTTTTGGTCCTAAATCCAAAAATATTAGAATCTTGATTTAAAAATTTAGTATAAATGAAAATTTTGTGAAATTTTTTATTTGACATTATGTCTTGTGAACTACCTAATTGTTTAACTATGATAATGAAATTTGTTGCGGGAACATTTGTACTGATAGGATTAATTTTTCATTGCTAGTTAATGTATAATGAAGGTGTATGTATTAGACATTGTGCTGTAGTTAAATATATATTTATATATGTAATATATCATATATTAATATATATATATATATATATATAAAATGTTAGGAAAGGAAAAAGCAATGAGGTCATGGCAAGTTATCGATCACTCCTAACGATTAAATTCTCCTTTCTTGCCATCCATCTCTTCTCTTTATCTGTGATTACATCTATTTTGTTATTGATTCCGTAAGTGGAGATATGAATCTGTTAACTTTTTCACAATGAGAATGCTGGGTCCTATAGAACCACAGAATTGTTGATGTTTGGTACTAGGTTACCTGCGGCCAACTCAGTACTTTTATTACTCTTATTGTACAGTACTCTTATTGTGACAGAACAGTTAGTCTAATGACTGAATTCTCAATCAGACTCCTAATCCTAATCCAAAAAAGAAATTATTGACAGTTAGCCATATTGGAGAAGATTAATAATATCATAAATACTGTTATCTCACTCCAGAATAATTTCAGAACAGCAGTGAAATATTTATAGAGAAGTGTCAGAGTCATTTTCGGAGACACATTATCTGCTCCATAATGTATTGTGATGGGCCAAACATGAACATAAAATGAACATGATCATGAACATGTTCATGTCTTATGTTTATATTCAATAACTAGATTGAGTTGTAACACAAACAACCAAATTAATTTTGCATTTTCAGTAACTACTTTTCTCAAGATTTTTCTTAAAAACATCTTACTTCCAACCCAGTCCTGATTGTTAATCAAACTTTTAAGTTGTAGATAAACAGATCATATTAAATAGGCAAGAGAGTAGTTATACAGATCACAACCCAAATAAATATTGTTCTAATTTTTTCCTTGATCCTACAAGAAGGCTGCTGAAGGAATGTAAAAACGCAATAAACCAAATAACTGTATAATAAAATATTTAAGGAATAAAAATTATAAAGGTTTTGGCGTGGACTTAAGGGGAGTATATAAAATTAAATGTAATAAAATTTGTATTGGTAAAACTAATAGATCTTTAAGATAAAAAAAGGTTTACGGAACATTACACTGCTTACAGAAACAGAACAAGAGGTGTGTCTTAACGCGGCAGACCATTTTTGTAAGCGTACTATTACTGTTGTAAAAAAATAATTTAGACATTTTGGAAATTGTAATAACAAAAAAATGAATATTCTTGAAAAAGATTATATTTATAAATTTAAACAAAGGTATGAAATGATGAAGGGGCACCTGATTGTTTTTGAAAATGATGTTTAATTATAGTGTAGAGGGAAAAATAAAATCTGTTTACAACACTGTAATTATTACTGATATACTTTAGTCGCAGTATAATTAATAATTTTTTATGTCGTACAGTAGTCGATGTAATCAAAAGTTTTTATAACGTCTTCTCAGTCAATTAATACCCTTGATCTTTTCATACGATCATCTTTTGTTCTCTGTTTAATTTTTGTGTTTGTTAGTTGTTTATTTACTGTAATGTTCTTTAAAATTAATGTAATGCAATCTTTTGAAGTTTATAACGCGAGTGTAACGGATATTATTGAACAAAAAAAAAAATTATTAGGAATCAGAGAATATAATAGAAAAAAAAATTGAGACTCCCGTTGTATCTCTTAATATTGACAGCACTACAGATTTCTTGCAATCAGATAACAAAAACCAAATTGAATTTGTTATTCTTTATCATAGAAGCTAAATCTAAGATATTCGTAAAATTTTACCATTTGTGGATAATTGAAAATTTCATAACTCTTAAAATAGTCAAATAAAATGTATTCATTTTTAAAAATTTAAAATATAACTGTGCGTGATTAGTGAATATTAACGTCACTTAGTTTTGTTATATGCATCTGGATTTATGGGAGGTGCTGGGGAATCGGCCGCGCTGGTGATCCAAACGCTGCTGAACACTTGCGCACGCAGTCTGTTTACTTAAACTCTATAACTGAATTATTTATAAAGACGTAGCAGATTGGAGCAGAAGGGAACAATGATTATGAACATCGATATGTGACGTTTTAAATTTTCATGACACTAAATTTTTAAGTCTATATTTATTTTTTGTTATTTGTTAGAAGTAATTATAGTATTGTACACAGATTGATGATTGATGATATGTGGTCTGCGAAAGTCGACTATCTGTATTAGTTTTTTTTTAGGTTTTTTTGTTACTGTTTTTTAGCAGTTAAGTTATTTTTTTAATTTAGCATTTTACTTGCTTTATTTAAAATATTTTACTACATTTAAATAGTAGTTTTATAAAGAAATCAAATTAAAAGGTATTATTAAATATTTATGGTTACTTTCAAGTAAATGGAATTTTTTCTTCTGAAGCTCTTTCAGAGCAAATTTTTGGCTTTCTTGGGAAGTATTCAGTTTTAAGTGTTAAGATGAAGATGCCCTTCTTGAAAAGTTTTGGAAACCCATTAAGGATGTAAGTAAATAATATATTCTGTTAGTTCACACTATTCAAGCAAGAGCCATCTAACATCACAGTTAAATGTAAATCATTCTTTAATGATTTGTAAATGAACAGTATAATTTAATTTAAATTTAAACTAAAATATTGTATCTACTTTATGTTTGTTTATTATTTATTATGTCTGTTGATTTAGTATGTTATTTTTATAAAATTCTACATTTGTAAATTTTGTATTGTTTAAGTGTATTGTTTAATTGAGAGCTTTGTTTCCACGGACCATTTTTAAAGTTTGCATGTTTAGGTTAATGTCTTTCTATGTTTGTGGTGTTTCTTTTTAGGTGATTTTCAAAGTTTGATTGTGTTATTTTGCATTACTTGTTGTATTCTTTGAATATGCGAGTGAGTGGACTATCACGTAGTCCATCTGATATAATACTTAGTTGATCACTGTAGTTGAATTTAGTGGTGGTTGTCATTGCAAATTTGCTGATTTTGAAGTTAAGAATTGTAAAGTTCACATCCTAATAAAGGCAGTTAACTTTTATATGGATTTGAATATTAGAATGTGGTTACAGGTGTTCTTTGTTGGTTGGATGGATTTCGATTAACCACACATCATGTGAACAGTCCACCTAAGACTACATAAGATTACACTAGATTTAGGTTTATACATATAATTCTCATTCATCCTCACAAGTAATACCTTATGGTAGTTCCGGAGGTAAACAGAAAAAAAGAGCGTTGAATTTTTACACTCGTGGATTGCTGTGTCCATCAGTGTTATTAGTTTTCTGGTGATTTTGTTTGTTTTAAAAGTGATAGTAACCTTTTCTGAAAATATAAATCTTGTTTGACTACTGGTTTAATGTAAGTGTACTATTAATGTATTTCCTGTTTTCTGAGTTTGTTTTTGATTTTGTCCTGTATTTTTGTAGCATCTTGTGTAACTGCAGATATTTACTTGTTTTTCATATTGAGTTCTTCAATGTAGAACTCCTTCAACATACTTCTCCTTTAAAGAACTACTTCAATGTAGAACATTTTGTGATGATTTTAAAATGAAGTAAAAAATTTAGGTAGACGAGATTAAAAATCTAAGTACGCATCTGTCAATACAAACTAACAAGAGGGAAGAATTCAATTTTAAGTCGATCTGGGTCAATGTTGAGTCCAAATTTTTTAGTTTCTACTGGAATTAATTAATTTAAACAAAAATTTAGAATATTAACAGTATTACTTGTATGGTGACAAAAATATACTCACCCATTATATCAACAACTCGTAATGTATCGACAATTGGCTCCATTAATTCTTCTGGCATATGCTTTAGTTTATTATTTTGTAGATTTAAAATCTCAAGTGAATTAAGATTTTCAAACACCAAAGCCGGTAGAACTTTAATGCTGCAACATATATTTTTTAAATTAATAGAATTATTTTTAACATATACACATTTTGCATTAACGATTTTATACTGAATGAAATTATTAATTGTAAATTTTATGAAGATAATCAGGGAAAAATATGACAATAATATATATGGTGAAAACCCATTTGGATAATTTAGTAGCTGGCAGTAGCAGGGACCAAACAGCCCTGTTGACCACTACCCCTATCCGGGAGGATTACCTGCTAGTGGACATTATGATAAAAAATGGACCATGTTTTCAGGAAGCTAAGTTACATATGATTATACAGCTTCCAGCTATAAGTTACAATTGTCATTAGATTCAAATTTGTATAAGGTGTTGTTCCAATAAATAAAAAATCTTCCTTGATATTGTAATTTGGCTTTGTAATCTGTATACTTTAATATCATTTACAAAAGAAAAATGCAGTTTGCTCAGACCATTAGTGTTGACTGTTCTACACTATGTTGTACTATGAATTAATAATTGCTTTCGAGTCCAGGAATTTGGAGTGATTGTTAAAAGCCTCTAAGATACTTCCAGTGAAGCTAATATCTGTTTGCAATTCCATTCTGCTTTCATTAATGTTTCTCTTTGTTGAGTGAACCAATTGTAATGGGTGGATAACTATATTAGTGCATTCAGCATCACCAATCTGCAATAGCATTCTAGGCAATACCATAGGATGCATCGTTATGCTTTAATTTACAAAAACTTTTAACATTCAGGAAACCTTCAATACTGTATATTGAATTTGAAATAATTGTGTAAAATCTGTATAAAGTAGTATTTTTTTTGGATACTCTTTTTACTGTTACCTACATCTTTTAGTGTTACAAGAAGTTAGATTAGTCAACGGATAGCAGTAAAGAAAATAAAAAACAAAGAGTTTGATAACTGTTCAAGGAGGGGAAATAAACTTCTTAAGATTAGTGATATGTTGGTGAAAACTACTATACTGTGAAAACTAATTGGGATAAAGTAAAAAAAAAAAAAAAAAAAAAAACTATAAAAAATTATGCTTTTATTCATTCTGTGCCTTTATATATACTGAATAAATACATGTATTAGTATGCCGTATATCCTCCTTTAGCAAAAATGACCTCTTGAAGATGTTTTGGCATCTACTGCATTAGATTAGGGCACATATTCTTGATTTCATCATCGTGGAACCACACTTTTATACTATTAGTTATTGTGCGTTCTTTTGTTGTACAGTCCATCTTACCTAAATGTCTCTAAAATATACTACAAGTTCTCAATGAGATTTAAAGCTGTTGAATATCCAGGCCAATCGAGCACATTAATTTGATTTTCCAGCATGAAAGTTTGACCCATTTTGAATTATGACAAGTGGCCAAGACATGTTGAAATATCCTGTCAAAGTTTGCATGAATGGAACAGTCGTACGTCTTAATATTTCTATGAACTTGGTTGAATTCATCATACAGGAACTAAGCTTCCAATGCCATTTTTCGTGAAAAAGCCCCAAAATATCTGTTTCAGTGGGTGTTTTACAGTTTGTAGCACATGCTCAGGTCTCAGACGTTCACTGTTACCCATGTAACCCTGCACAAATAAATGAATTTCATCATTAAAAATTACCTTCTCCCAGTCATCAGTAGTCCATGGTTTATATTTTTGGGCCTATGCTAAATGTTTTTTTTTTTCATTTTTGGAATTTAAAAATTGATTCTTCATTGGTCTTCTTGACTTTTGACCAGCTTCCAGAGGTCTATGGCATATTTTGAACTACTAACATCAAAACTGGTCGCCAATAAATCTGTTTTAAGATTTGAGTTTGTTTTCCTTGGATTAATTTTACCATTTCTTATTAGAATTTTATCAGCTCTTGCAGTAGTTTTCTGTTGTATCCACATTTTCCTCTTTGAACACTGTCAGAGTTTTTGATACAATTGATTTGCCTACAGAGACTGCAGAAGCGATACCTCTCACCATCATAGAAGTGTGATTTTTAAGAACATTAATCTTTGCAAGTTTCCTCGGAGTAATATCCATTTTTAAACATATGAAAGCTACACATGTTTCACAGAGCACAAAAACTAACATCCACCTGCCACACTCAAAGGCTCATAGCTGAAGCTAAGGTCACTACTTGCACTTAAAAAACCAGTCAAACTGCTTACTTATTGTCAAGGCCAAACAGTCACACTACCTCAAGGCAGATAAAACAGTTAAAGGTGCTGTGAGACACAACTGGCCTTCTCAAAAGAATTTAGAGAAAAAATAGCTTTTCCCATTTAATTTGCACATTATATTAGAGATGAGTCAGTTAATATACTGAATTCTACCAAAATTTTTACAGTAAAGTGATCCTGTAGCGTGCTGTATTAAAATTGCATACTGTGCTGCATGGGTGTACTAAATTAAACGGAACTTTTCATTCATTTTTTGTTTCAATTTGTTTTTTAATAATTGTAATTATTTAATCAACAGCTTTTTACAAATATATATAAATTTATTTTGTTATTTTCATAATAATGATTTAAATTGAGTGGATTTGAGATGACAGTTTTTGTAAAACTAACTTGATACTAATGTAAGCTACAAATATTTGAATACTTTATTTTTTAACAACACTGCACTTTATTTTCTAATGTTATTTATCAATTTCCAAGATAAATTTGCATCTGTGAATAAACTGTAACGATAAGCTAAGCATTAGTGTGAGGGAATGTTTTAGTTGTGTTAGGTAGATATGACTTAAATAGTTCAGTAGTAGTGGGTGTTATGCATACCCATTTTTTTTGTTGAGATTTTTGCTTAAAATCTGCTCCTCATTATCATACCAAGAAGAAAATTTATTTTACTTTGAAAAAGTGTTACAATAAAATGTTCTATTAAATCGCTTTCTTCTCCAGAATGGATTTGTTAAACAAACTTGATAAAGACAAATCTGATTGAAAATTGAAACTTAAAGTATTAAAATTTTGTTCATGAGAACTATGTTGCTACCTGTTACAGATTGTGATTTAGCAGTGGTTCAAAATGTTAATAAAAAAAAAAAAAAATCATGGTGTTCTTTTATAATACACACTTATGGTTTAAACCTTACTGATCTCCCAGTTTATAGAATTTTTATCAGACAAATCTGTTTAAAATCTTTAACAAAGGTTATATACATATGATGGTGAAAGAAAATTGTCGCCTTTTTAAAGGAAGGGAACGCCTTTATTTTTCAACAAGAAGTTGTGTCAGATTTGGATCCTGCTCAGACTTGCCATTTTTTTGCCTACTATAAAATTACTTATCATATTCCCAAGTACACATTTTTGGCTGATGTAAATTTATTAGCAAAAAATTATTATTCAGATTAAATCCAAGGAATTACTGGACCAGTAGTTGCTTGTATTTAAGCAAAAATATTTATTAATATACACAACTAAATTCTTACAGACAAAACTACATTAAATTCTATTTTAAAACTTACTGTATTAATTAATATTTATTTATATCTAACTATATTTATTTACATCTAAATTAACTGGTATTTAGCCCTGCAAGTGACACCTTCCAATGGTCATAGATACTCTTATAAATAGTAAATATCCTTACTGTCAGCAACAATATTTAGACATCAGGTGCTTTACATTTATCAAAGGTATAATAAAGACCACAACAGTCATGTAAAGCACAAAGTAATGTAACCATTTTATCTCTTCTTGGTTGAGAATTGTAACATAACGGTATCACATATTATCAGATTCATATTTGTTTGTGTTTTTTTTTATTTCTGGGAAGTTTATTGTTTTAAGTATGCACACTTTTGAGATTTCTGTAGTTCAATACTTTCAGCAAAACTGGCTACCATAAAAACATGTTTGATGTATTATTGGATGTTTAACCTATCATAATGAAATAAGGTTAAAAAAAAAAATACTGGTTTTTTGGGTTTTTTTATTTTGATGTTATATTGTCTTATTGGTAATTTGAACAAAAGTAACAGTTTATTATGTCTATACTTTATAAAATATTTTAATTTTCATAACGTGTTCTTTTTTGTCTTCAGTCATCTGATTAGTTCAATACAGCTCAACAAGATTCTCTATCTAGTGCCAGATGTTTCATTTTGGTATACGCCGTACATCCTAAATCCATAATTTGTTTTACATATTCCAAATGTTGCCTGCCTGCACAGTTTTCCCATCTACCTGTCCCTTCAATATCAAAGTGACTATACCAGGATGCCGTAAGATGTGGTTTGTCTCTTCTTTTAGCTATATTTTTCCAAATGTTCTTTCTTCATCAATTTGTTCAACTGAAATTCAGTTGTCAAATTTTAGAAAGTAAGCTCACGTAAAACATACAAAAATAGATCTTGGAAAATTTAAAAAAATTGATTATAAAATACACTTTTTTTAATGATGAATTTTCAAAATCCTGCATCTGAGCTACCTCATGCTGCTTGTTAATTTTTTTCAGAGACAGCATTTTTCTTTCAACCATGCTGATTTATTGTATTGTTGAATGTCGTTCTGTTGTTTGGGTTTTGAAATATATCTTATTTAAAATTTGTTCTTGCAGTGTGTGTAGTTTAAATTTTGTTTGTTCATTTAGTGTTCTTATTTTTTATTTAAAAAAATAGATAACTTAAGTTTCAAAAAACCTAAACTTTAATTTTGGTCACCATTTCAGTGCTTTCATGTTTTTGGATATGTTTACAACTCATAATTTTATTCTCAAAAATATTGTCTAGTAATTTTTTTACATTATATCTAATGAGCCCTCCGGGCTGGTCTAGCGGTTAACTCATCATCAGCTGATTTCGAAGTCGATAGTTCTAAGGTTCAAATCTTAGTAAAGGCAGTTATTTTTACAAGGATTTGAATACTAGTTCGTGGATACTGGTGTTCTTTGGTGGTTTGGTTTCAAATTAACCACATGTTTCAGAAACGGTCGACCTGAGACTTTGTTTCCATTCATACATATCATCCTCAGAAGTAATACCTTATGGTAGTTCTAGAGGCTAAACAGAAAAAAAGTATATCTAATGCATTCCCATACTTCCAGATCCTTGTATATTATCTACTTGTATATATTTTTGCTTTTCTGGTTATCAAAATCATGTTTGTAATTAGCTACATTAGATTTACATTACATTGCAGAGGTTTTGTTGTAAATGAACTCCCTTAAAATACATGCCATCGAACATAATAATACTTTCTAATAAACAGCTGTGATACATAGTTATTAAATGAATTGGAAAATAGTCGCATTCAAAAACTTGTTTTCAGAAATTTTTTACTTAAAATCTAAAATTAGGTCAATGGGTTGTTAAGTAATCATTATTAGTATTTGCTGAGGAATATTATTCGATAAAAATAAGTAAAAAAAATTAAATGAAAAAGAAATATTATGAATAAACAGTTATTTATAAAACATAACTTATAAATTTAAAATGTTGATTTGTTAGTAAAAGTGTAAACAACTTTTATTGTTTTGGGCTAAGTGTAAATTTATGTAAAAATGACTGAAACTTCCGATTCAGAGCTTCTACAATACAGGCTCATTATGTGTTCATTAAAATCATTAAAATTTATCTTAAGTATTATGAAGAGATAATAAAAAATCTAAAATCAGTTGAGAATTATCCCTACTTGTGAACTAAGTTTAAGCTAAGAAATAACAGTTTAATGTTCTTTTGATTGAAAACTAACAAAACGAGTTTTACTAAATTCAAAAAATATTTAGATATTGATCCCTAATTTTTCAACAATGATGTTGCTCTTTCACGGTTGAAAAAGTAAGCTTCCCAACTATGTGATTCTTTTTTAGTATATATTACTTTTAAAAATTTAGACTGTAATTTCTAATATTCTAATTTTGTAACCCAGGCAATACTGGATTACTGATGATCTCTCTTGTCTTTTATTTTAATGAGCTGAGTTTCCTTTCTTCTAGTTTCAGTTCGTCTCTTTTAGAAAAAATATTTCTTTTAGCAAATATTGTTTTGTAATTGGTTTTTAAGTTTGATTTTTTTTGTTATAATTTAATAATGAAAACTGCAGTAATTTAATAATGAGAACTGCAGTTTTCAATCGTTGATTTTTACCCATGACTGAACATAAGACAGTATATATGTTTGGGGTAAGAGTTGTGTGTGTGTGTGCATTTCTGTTACAATTTTTGTAAAAAACTACTGGACCGATTTCAGTGTGGTTTTTTGAATTACATAGTATCACTTCAGAACAGGTTCTTACAACATGTTTTATAGTTATATGTCACCAGAAGGTGCTGCAGTAGATTTGTTTCTCTAAAACAGCTTGGGCCGATCTTGATGCAGTTTTTTGCGTTATATAGGTACCTCCTCAGAGCAGGATCTTAGATTAGTTTTATGGTTATATGCCGCGAGAGGGTGCTGCAGTAGATATATTTCTTTAAAACGGCTTTGTGGATTTTTAAAAATGTTAAATTTTATTGC
>JAAAKQ030003562.1:4074-14979 GCA_010016005.3 Zanna intricata | reverse complement strand
TAAATAAGCACAAATTATTGAATATAAATATGTAAAAATATTTATATTCAGTACACTGATAATTGTATGGTTGGTAATAACAATGTACTATTTAAATAGCTTATCAAATTACAGATTTTTTTTTTCATTATTGCAGAGCAATGTCTGCAAAAAATGTAAGTTTTTATCATAGTGTTACATTTTTCTTACAAGTACTTTAAATATAATAAATATGATTTTATTTTTATCAAACAGTAGAATGTATATTAGAACTATAAATTTTTAATGGATTAATCTATTTTTAAATGTTTTAAATTATCAAAACCACGAACAAACAAATAAAAAATGACTTAAAACAAAAAATATTTGCAGAATTTATAATTGCATATTTTGATTTACTTATTTTCAATTGGATTTATAACTTAAAATACATCAATTTTAAGATTTGATTTCTGTTCTGTGAAACTAAAATAACAAATACATTGCAGTAACAATGGTAGGAATTTGATGAAATAAAAAAAAAATCCCATTGAATTCCTTGAAACAATTATTTTTTATGATATGATCCTTACATAAGCATTTTATTTTATTAACATAATTATTGTTCTACAATTTCGAGCGATGAAAAATGGCAAACCAATAGCAAGAAACCAAAAGGCTAGAAACCAAAACCGGACCTTTTGTAAATCAGTTAACTCATAAACAATAACTGGAACTGTTTAGTAATAAAAAAAAAAAAAATTAGCTAATTATTAGGAAAGAGTTATAATATGTAATTATTTATTATTGAATTCAGCCACTAAAATCAACCTAATTTGAAATTGCCTGATCTTAAATGTATATATAACAAAGTAGTAGATTTAGAATCTAATCTTGATAACTTAAAATATTCCACGTATAAACCTAATCTATTATTTTTGTGAGCCAGTTCGTGTCAGTGAATGTGTGCGTTGTCTGTATGTGAGTGTGTGTTTTTTTGTGAATGTGTTTAAGTGAGTGTTTTGCACCTATATATGGTGGGATATGTAAAGTACGTATATTTTTTGTAGCAATTATTTTTTTTCAGTCGTATTATATATACATGAATTATGCATAATATACCATGTCTGATATATAAGATACATGCGTCAAATTAAAAATAATGAAATATCAGTGTGTGAATCTACACTGAATTTAGTTATGTTGGCACTACTGATAGATACCTTTAAAACATGATTAATGGATTTCCTGCCGCCTTCCATACTGGACGCTGAACGGTATTCTGTTGCTAACAAGCACTCTTTTATCATTTAATAGCATGAAATATATTACACCTTTTCTTATATTTTTTGTAATTATTAAAAAAAATATTCATGTAAATAATAAAAATATTGACTTATCGCGGGCAGTATACAACTTTACTTAGTGTAAATAGATATTAGAATATTTTGTGAAAAGAGATTCAGTAAGGGTTTTTCCCTTCCTTTTTTTAACTACTTAACCTCAACTACTTAACATCCTATGGTTACTTAACACGTAACCAAAGGATGCAGACTTTTGTGAAAAGAACTTACTGTTAAATAGTTGACATAATATTGCGTTTTTATCTTTGTAAATATTTTATCCCATCCCGTGAATTTCTGCAATTTCATTGTGCGCAATTAATGAATAAGTGAAATTATTCGCTAAAGATATTGATGCGATTTGCATAAACCATAGGCCATCCACGTGATTATTCAACAATATTTCAATGCTACGTCTAATAAATCGTTTATGAAAATTATCGGTTTTGTGTAGTATTTTCAAAATACAAATTGTTATGGGATAAGATAGCTTTGCCATGTGTAATTAAGGTATTCTGAAATTTTTTAAGAAATGACCGCGATGATGTAAATTGGAAATTAAACTGTGGTCGTCCCTGTACATTATGCTGAAGTAAGTAATTATATGAAATCCTTTGATACCCAGGGATAATTCTCAATTTTCCACTGGGTGAGGAAATGTAGAAGTGTTTTATTCTCCTGGATAATTTAATAACTCTTTCATACCGATACATTTATTACAGAATACATAAATTTGTTGAAATATTTATGAAAGGGAATATTTAAAAATAGTGGTACAATTTCTTCTCAACTATGAAACTATTTTAAGTAAAACCAACCAGTTTTTTCGAAATCTATGTTAAAGTGGCTAATTTAGTTCCGATCTTCCTACTTATCACCAATTCTTATCTACTACGTGAAAATTAAACCTCTCTAATAATTTTTTTTTTCAAGTTTTTATTTCTATCTCCTGAAATTCTATTCCAAAAAATGCATCATTATTAAAATATCTTAAAAAATACTGAATTCTTGATAACAATAAATATATTTGAAAATATTTTTTACGTAAGTATAAAAACTTCCTTTAAGTCGATTAGTTATTAAAATTAATCATAATATGGTGAAACACAACTCTTTGTGCAAGAATAGGAAACTCCTTTTTTTAATTCCAAAATAGATGTTTTTATCAAGGTTGTTTAAAAAATTTCAACAAGATTGTTAGAAATTTAGTGGATCTTAGATTTTTCCTAATAGTCTTTTTTTTTAATGAACCAGAAGCAAATTCTAAACACTAACATTCGCCTCTCTGAGATATTGTAAGTTAGAAAATATCGTAGTTTACAATTAAGATAATTTAGGATTAATTAAAATATCATGAAAATCGTGTTCTGATTAATAAAAAGGCAAAACGATATTTTTAAATACATGTAGATTACTATTATTATTATATATGAATTATTATTATTATTATATGAATTAATCAGCGGTAAAAAGTTGAATTTTATTAATAGAAAATAAGTTGAATATTGTTAATAGTAAGCAAACGTATTTTCTTAATCAAAAGCCAATAAATCATGAAAGTAATGAACAATTGTCTCTTTTCCTCTATTAATAATATTTTTTTTAATAAAAACAGCTTTTTGGAAGTTTTTAATTAAATTAAAGCAAGTAGGTCAATTGAGTGTATGGCTAATATAACTTAAAACACTTCCATTATTTTATTTTCTAAATCTCTATTAGATGCGGTGTTATGACATTTATTGTTAAAATTATTAGATTTTCTAGTATAAAAAATTTATCTCAAAATTTTGTATGTATACTTTTTTTAATCTATGTTTTTAGGTGGAATACTTACATTACTGTATTATAAAATAGTTATTTTTATTTTGCTTCATTAATAGTCCTCCTACAAAGATTAAAACAGCATTTTAAAAGAAAAGATAAAAATCAAAAACATGTATCATAAAAATCCTTCGTTATAAACAAATAAAAATAACTATTTTTTTTTTTTTGCTCACTCCTGATCAATAATACCCAAGAAACATGTCAGATCATTAACATTTTAAAGTTTTCATAAATCTTACTTATAACATTTCTGAATAATGATTCTAAATAAGAAGAAAGACTATATAACTTGATAAACAACCATTTTTTTTGTTTCGTTTACTTTAAGCTTTTAAAAAATAACATTTTATTATTACTTCTTGAGATTCATAATACTATATAATGTATAATGTAAATCTAAAATATCTTCAAGAAGATAATTTTAAAAAAAGGCGTTTCATACTAATAGTAATAATAATAGAAAGAATTTTTGCCAACAAGTATTTATATGATAGAAAATTACAAATGTTAGGTTACAAAGAATACGGTCAGATTTAGTCAAGTATCTTGCATAAAATAATGAAAGAGAAAAGAAATAAAATTGCTGGTTCCACCTTTTTTGGCAATCATCCAACTAAAAATCTTGATAACTTTCAATACATAACCATTGTTGACAACAAACCATATTTGTACATCTATAAGTTATAGTTTTATTTTCATGTATGTTATGTAGCATAATTGTACATTTGGAATAAATTTATAAATTTTTAATAGAGTAAATCTTAAATAAATAAAATACTTGTTTTTTAAATGATTGTCTGTTTTCATTGTATTCAATGGACTCTTTTTTTTTTAAATTATACTGATTGTTTTCCTTTTGGCTACACTGAAATTTATGTAAATATAAACCTACCGACAATGAAAAACACATGGCTATAAAGAACTATTCATTAATAATGGTCTATATACTTATAAAAAGCATTAGTTCAATTTTCTCAAAACTGTAGAAACTATAATCCGTGACTTGTACACATTAATATTAGATTGATACAAATCGGTAGTTCTGTCGAGGTGTAATTGTAGCATTATTTATAGTTGCTGACATCTAATTACTCTAACAGTACTCCCTCCCTGTTTAGGTCGTACTTCTACTGAAAATTTTCAGAAATTCACCTCACACTCACATATATTTTAGTGCTCACACTGAATTTATTGTGTTAATTTCCCTCTGTACTATCCAGTCTTTATTTAATTGATAATTCAATTTTCTTTCAACAAATGAGTGTTTTATTTTTTCTTATTAATCATTATTCATTATCAGCTGAATTATTGACAATAAAACCTTTTAAAAATATTATAGACATGAGATAAATATTAAAAATTATAAAAAAGGACTGCCAAAAAAAAATCTTGCTGACAAACATTGCTCTTTAGTGTAGGATAATTGCCAATATAGGATAATTAAAGAGCACACAGGTGATAATTTTGTATATAACATAATTTTTTTTTCAAATTCTTCAGATTTATTTAATCATGTGTATATATACATACATATACATATTTATGAAGAGTATGGCACTCCCAGTAATGTAAGGATTCCAACGCGGTGTTGTTGGGGCAGTACTTTTAATAAAGTCCATTTCTGAGTATATCAGTTAATTTTTATTCTGGTTTGGTTCTATCATGATTTTGTATTATACTAGCAAATATCCCATTTGAATTTTGAAAATCTGAAGATCTATTACGAAGATATAATGACAATTCTGAATAACCATGATCTGTTAGATCGAGAGTGTATGTGATACACACAAAATTTAGCTTTCAACCTACTAATAAAAACCCTGTTTGAATTTTGAAAATCGTATGATTGTTTGCAGAGACATTATAAGAGATTGCACCTCCCAACAGCACCCTAAGGGCACCCCATTTCTTACCTGTTGATGATGATGATTGTTCTAGCCCTGCACAATGATTGTTTAGTCCCCATGCAGTTCCCACAGGACTCCTATTATTATTAAACAGAATGTTTTTAAATTTATTTAATGTTGTTTTATTTAACTTTAATTTATTTCTATAATTTTTGTAATATTATTCATTTGATTGATTTGAATATTCAGTTAAGACCCAGTTCACCCTGTAATAAAGGCTCACAGTTCATTAAGTAAATTCATTAAAGTTTGTAATATATGGATTCCAACACAAGATCATACATCTAACTTGGTTCAGTCATTAAGCTGCTACAGTAGAACAAACCTACATACACCCTAAATACATTACACTTCTCTTTGGACAGTCATGTAATTATTAATGACGACTGTTTCAACATGAAATTCCACTTCAAGAAGATCTTTTAAAAGCTAATTATGCAACACCATCTTTAATGCAGTTATTTATGTGTACTGCTCTTTTGCCATCTTAGGGGTTAAATGAGTTGCTAAAGGGGTTTCCTAATCACTTTAGTTCTAAAGGAGTTAGGAAACCCCTTTACCACATAGTTGAAAAATATATTTTATAAATATTACGTTTATTTTACACACGCACGCGCGCGCGCACACACACACACATATATATATATATATATTTATTTATTTTATATATATTTTAGATGAAAGTATATTTGTAAATTTCTTATTAGTTTTTTGTTATATGTAAAATTAAAATGACCAGATCATATGTGATAAAAGTGTTTTCTTATCAATTTAAATTAATTTTGAAAATGAATTATTAATAGGTTTAGCCGGCCTCCATGGCTGAGTGGTAGCGTCTCAGCCTTTCATTCGGAGTTCCGGGGTCAGGCATGGCATTTTTCACCCACACTACAATTCATTCATCTCATCCTCTGAAGATATACCTTAATGGTGGTTCCGGAGGTTAAACAAAAAAAAAAAATTAATAGGTTTAATAATTTTTTTTTTTAAATATATAATAATTCATTATGGAATAATGAATGAATACTGTTAGGTTATTGCATTCTATCTGTAAAGTTACAGAGAATTCCTTTTTCTGTTTATGTACTTGTTAAAATACAGCTGTAAATTGCCTATGTGTATTGTAAAATTTACTAATAAAATTTTAAAAGTAATTCATTAAAAAAATATAAACATATATGTATTATTTATTGTAAAATAAATTGCTGTAAATAAAAGTTGAAGTTAAAAAAAAAAGCAGAAATATGTGATAAATTATACAAACCAATATTTCACAATTAATGCAATAAACTAAAATGTTTTTGACAATATAAGCACAACAAAATAAATGTATCCCATTTTAAAGATAATGTATAATGTATCAATAAAAGTTACGACTTAATTAAACTATAATATAGGTTTAGTTTTCAATTCCTAATAGAAATGAAACTGGATGTGACCAAGTAAATTTAAGCACCCTAATGTTAATATCTTGACATTATTTAACCAATATAGAATGTTGTATAGATGAAGTGCGTCTAATCAACAGTTTCTTATGATTGTATCTAATTAAATGTATAATAAAAATAATTAATTATCTATTCAAATTTATCAATAATTCAAACCTCATACTTATTAAGATAAAATATTTAATTACGGCAAAGGAAGCCTTCAGTAAGAAGATGAAGTTTTTATATAATAAAAGTCAGCACTTATAGTTAAGAAAGAAGTTAGTCAAAGCTATGTATGGAGTGTCTTATAAGGAAATGAAGCATAAAAGATGAGAAGAGAGAAAGGAATTGGACTAGCTTTTAAGATGAGAATATGGAGAAGGATGGAGAAACTAAGAGGGATGAAGAAAGTGAGGAGGTATTTGGACGTAATGAAAAGGATTAAAGAAGAAAATTAGAAAAAATTAGAAGCGGGGTCTTAATAACTGCATTGGAAAGGGTAAGTAGAAGGAGAAAGGAAGCAAGGAAGAAGAAGGTTGAAGTTAATAGATGAGGTGAAGATTGAAAATTATAAGGGGACAAAGGAGAAGGTTTGAGTCAGAGAAAGATGGAGACAGCAGTAGTATAAGGGACCTATCACCAGAAGAACAGAAATGATGATGATTTGATTATATCTTTATAAAAAAAAATCTTAATAAAAAAAAAAATTGTTTTATATATGATAATAAATCATATTTCCTTATAACATTATAGCTCAATTTTTAGTATCTTAATGAGTACTATTAAGAAAACAAAAGTTTTGAGCCAAAATTATCTTTTGTAAAATAATGATAAGACGACTAAGTCCACACTAAGAATCAAACCAAATACATTCAGCATAAATGAACATTTTTCTTCTTAGTCTAAACTGCAGTTTATGTAATGTTACAGAATTACGTTTGAACAAAATTTCCTACAAGCAGGTTCCTTCTTTAAAATATATATGTACAGCTTTTAATAATATTTAGGTAATATCTAAAAGTGATTCAGGACACCAGTTAGGAAGTGATGTCCTGAAAATTGAAGAATGTAAAGTTACATAAAATTTCAATGACAAAATCATGTTCAGTTAATCAAAACAACAGAAACTTAACTTTGGTTCCTGTAGATCCAAACTGAAACAATGTTGGGTGTAGATTCACTGTAACACTGTTGTTATTAGTGACATACAGTGTTAGTATTTATTAATGATTAATGACCATAGCAGACAGTGCAGCTTGAAATTTGTAAATAAAGTAACACCTATACCATATTATACCTTTGGAAAAATGGTATAATGAATATATATAGGTAGTTGCTGAATGTAGGTA
Organism: Zanna intricata; assembly: GCA_010016005.3. NCBI lineage: Eukaryota > Metazoa > Arthropoda > Insecta > Hemiptera > Fulgoridae > Zanna > Zanna intricata. Next base: position 7,168 of record JAAAKQ030003562.1, on the reverse strand, counting down.
GTTTACAATCCCTGAAAACCTCATACTCTATCTACAGACTGACTGTCTTTAAAGTTAAAAAACATCATTTTAGAAGCTTTTCTATATTTTTTAAACAATTTTTTATGTTATGTAACATGGTTTATATGTAAAAAAAAATATTCTTAGTTTTATGGTAATAATTTAATAAATATATAATGAGTAAAATTATTAAAAATTATACCTGTAATTTATTTATTTACTGTTAATATTAAAAACAAAAAATACAAGTAAAGCCAGTTATTCTTATCTAACAATCAGAGACATTAATATGTGAGTATTCACCACAGATCACAGATTACTGTGAAATGCTGTATGTTATGCAGGTATTGTGGTATTATTTGAATATACACTATTATTATCTACTAATTCATTTAGATGTATTTTACATTAATAATTTCCAGTAATATTATAAATTAATATTGCAAGATTTTTTATTGTTTTATAATAAGCATAACCTTTCATTTATGAATATATAAAATATGCTAATGTTTATAATAATAATAATAGTAATTCAAGCATTCATTTCTCATTTGACTAATGGAATACAATCCAAAAATTTTTCTTTTTTTTTAATATAAAACATAAATTCATTATACTTTATTCCTTAGATGAATTGTATTAAAATCATTTTTAAAAGGATATAGAAAACATTGATATTACATAGATGTATTAAGATAAAAGATGTACCATCTATAATGAATGAATTGTTCTTCCATTGTTTTTATGTTATAAATTGTATTCCTATTGTGTTTAACTCGCATAGAAGATATTCTGAGCTTATCAAAGTAGACTTACATACTTTGTTTTGTAAGTTTATCCTTATTTTATAACTACCTATAACTATTTACAAGTTGTTTTTTATTTTTATTTTTAACCTCTGTTTTTGGCAATAGCAATTATTTTTATTTACCACATACCACAAAAATTAAGTTGCTGACAAAATTCACAGTTTTTTCCATTGAAAAATATTAAAATTATTTAATATAAGACAACTTGCTTTCAAAATATTGTAACTTTTTCTTCCAAACATGTCTCAGTGTGGATTTTGTTTAATATTTTGTATTCTGAACACAAAACCCTACAAGTATATCATTTAAATTTTAGTGATTGCCCTAAATACTGCATTAAATAGAACAAGTGCAATCCATTCAGATACAAAGAAACATATATAAACACTTTTTGGAACAACATAATAAAATTTTGTAATTGGCTTCATAGAAAAAGAAAATGCCTACAAAAATAAAAACTACAAAACGTATATTTTATATGTACCAAAATAAAAATTAACATCTCAACGCACCTAATGTGATAAAAACATATTAAAATGAACACAACAGAAATCAAATGTATTATTCAATCAATTACCTAAATGGTTTTCAGTTTGTTTTTAGACAGGACTGAATAACAGTGCTAATTGTAACTCCTTTGAAGATAGCAGGTAAATCTTGAAAGGCAAGGAAGAATAGTTTGAGTATTTTGAAGAAGAGCTTTTTTATTTTTTTAGTTTTATTTTACTATCATTTTATTTTTTTATTTCTCATCTTTTGAATTTATTTACCAATGTTGATAAAATGTTATGTAATATTTGTTTTCCATAATTGTGTTAAACTTCAATTTTTGATGAAGCTAGATAAAACAGATTTTGCAATTACTAAAGAAGTTTCATTAAAAATATCAAAATAAGTATTAAAAAATTAAATTCTACGGAATACAACTATCACCATTATTTTTCATAAAATATCCCATTGTCTTTTTATATCACAAAAAAAAAACAAAATAAAACATCTTTGAGCTGTGCCACTCTTGTAAGCAAACCAAATATTGGATTTCTTTGAAAGTATACATACCTCAATTTAACAGCTAAATGAAATAATTGCTTTCCCTTAAAGCAATATTAATATCATACTATAAAACATGGATACTAATAAAAATAAGAAAATGAAAATTTTAGAGCTTGATATAATTTCCCATGCACTCTAGTATTATTATCTAGTAAATACACACTTATTTAATGTCATAATGTAATGCTTCTTTACTCATTATACATTTTATTTTCAAGTTCTGTAGCATCATCTTAGCCTATCGTTCTGTGCTATGAAATCTCCATGGTCCCTTGAACCACAACCTTTTGCTGGACACAGATTCACAGATCTTTTGCTGGTAATTAATTATCAAGTATAAGGTATATATATGTCTTATGGAATAATCCAAAGTTCTATATAAATATATATATGTCTTATGTTGGTGGATTTGTGATTTATGTCTATAAGAGGTTAGCAAATATTGATTTACATTTACTGTGGAGGGGCTTTTAAGGTTTTGTAATGTATTTGCCTCCAACATTCAAAATAGTTTCATTATATTAATAAATCTAATAACTAACAATGTAGCTGATCTATAAGTATATAGTCATTAAATTTAGTTTTTCACCATTGGCCATTTTTTTTCATTTTCACTCACCAAGATGATCATGCTGTTATGAAAAACTATTATTAGAACTTTTGTTATGTTCTTATACATGACATTTTTTAATGATATTAATTTGAAATTTAATATTAAAATGAACACAATAGAAATCAAATGTATTATTCAATCAATTGCCTAAAAGGTTTTCAGGTTGTTTTTAAACAGGTACTGAATAACAGTGCTAATTGAAACTTCTTTGAAGATAGCAGATAACTATCTTGAAAGGCAAGGAAGAAGAGTTTGAGTATTTTAAAGATGAGCTGTTTTATTTGAATGCATTGAATTAACATGTTTCAAAACGTTTTTAAAAAAATAAATTTACTTAGAGTGTTTTCAGTCATCTGACTATCCTCAGTGACTGTTGTTTTCATACTGGTATCAGCTGATGTTACTGCTTAAAGATTTTATTTAATTTTACAGACACGTATTAGAAAAATAGTATGTTGGATTCGAATTGTGTCTGAATATTTATTATATCATCGTTGAGTGTTTTTATATGTTTATATATTTTGTGTTAAGGTAGTTAGTTAAGATAGTTATTTTCAAATGTTTTAAATAGTTTATGAATACTAAAAGTCCAAATTGATGTAATTATTATGTCTGTATA
>JAAAKQ030003551.1:0-18816 GCA_010016005.3 Zanna intricata | reverse complement strand
CGGCAACTTTCTTTGAAGAGGGTATTGAAAAGCTTGTCCACAGATATGACAAATGTCTCAATCTCTTCGGTGATTGTCGAAAAGTAACCGTAAGTGTACCAATCTTTTGGTAATAAAATTATTGTTTTATATGAACTTCTTTTATTTATAGCCTATCGGAGGTCGAAAAAAAAACGGCCCTCGTACTTAACCACACGCTCTCTTTTTCTGTTTAACCTCCAGAACAACCGTCGGGTATAACTTCAAAGGATGATTGAGGATGATGTGTGTAGTTAACTGAAATCCAACCACCAAAGAACACCGGTGTCCACGATCTGGAATTCAAATCCGTATAAAAGTAATTGCCTTTATTGGATTTGAACCTCAGAACTATCAACTTCAAAGTCAGCTGATTTGCAATGATGAGTTCACCTCTAGACCAATCCGGTCGTTTTACTTAATCACGAGCTAATATTATTTAAAATACTGTTGTGATATTGAAACAATTATGTAATTGAAATAAGTGAGGATAGGAAAAAATGGTTGTTGTTAAGTCCAAGTGAGAAAGAGATAATAATTAATCTGGAGGAAAATTTATGTACAGAAATAATAAAAGATGAAAATTAGGAAGATGCGGTAAAAATTAAATATAAATTTTTAGTACACAAATATTTAATGTTATATATACTTAAGTTGATAAATACCTGTATTTTAGAGACAGCTGCATCTTCTTTTGCTCTACTAATTTTTCTAGATAATTTTTCAGCTGCCTGTAAAAGAACATGTGAAAAATCATCAGTTACTTTGCAATTTATTTAACTGCTTAAAATGTACAAACTTGTATTAGAATTAAGGGGATCTGAAAATGTTTCTATTAATATTAAAACTTAAAACCAATCAATATTTAGTCATAAGATAGACCTGACAGAGATGAAATTAAGAGTGTTTATTACATACAGTAAGACCTTCAATTTTCATTAATAGGATACTTTACTTTTACTGTAGTGGTTTCTAAATATGTATATATTTTTTTCAATTTTGAGTTTAATGTATATGTTTAAGATCTACTGCTGATGTACAAAGGAATTTAACAATTCTGCTAAAGATTTTTCTGAGAAAATTTTTTTATTGAGTAATTTATTGCTTGTTATTCCACATATAAAAAAGAAAAAACCAATTTGTTGTAATGTGACATACATTCCACCCACCTTAAGTCGATTTCATTCCAGACTCTAGCCAGCAAGTTGGGCGTTACCTGTGCAGCTGCAATGTTAATTTGAACTCTTAGCTCAACAAGATCTAAGCAGGCAAAAGCGGTACATAAAATCTATCTAAATGATCGTTAATGAAACCACACAAGAAAAAATCTGGGGAGTGAGATGGCCATGCAATTGGATCTTCATGATCAATCCAGCTACCTGGGAATCGAGTATAAAGAAAATCTCTGACCTCTAGATGGTAGTGAGGTGATAGTAATGGTGTTCATCTTGGCCATCATTGTCACAATGCAAATTGTGAAACAAAAAACACAGCGAGCACATTTCACACCAGTAAATGTATCCATTTTTAACAACATTTGTGACAGCAATGGTGGCCAAATTTGGTTCATGAATTTTGCTATGAAATGAGACCTCAACTGAATTTGTAAATCATCTAAATAAATTTTTATATGTTTTAAAGTAATGAAGTCATATATGAATCACCGGGTTTATTTTTCATTTTTATGTAACTTTTAACAGTGTTAAATTTTTTATGGAAATCATTATATTTTTTTAAATATAATACAATCTTTGTTTTCCATAGTTTTTATCTTCTATAAAATCTTCACTATCAAATTAATTGAATGTGAATGTATAAATTTGATCAGACAAGATAGTTTGTTAAAGATTTTGGGAAAAATTTCTGTCCTCTCATATTATTGAACTGTATCAACCAACCCAATTTTCACTATCTTAACTTCCTTAATTGTAATGAGATTTTCGCTTCTTTATTAAATCTCTCCATTTTTTACTTTCTATTAATTTCATTTCTTATGGTAACAGAATTTTCTGCACTTATTTCATCAGTTGTATATGTCTTGTTAAATCTTTTGCCTTATAATTATCCTTTTTTAACAAGTCTGTTCATTTCCAACTGAATCTATAACTTTAGTACTTGCAAGCCTGTTCCTATAATTTGCTCAAATCATTTACTTTTTACCTGTCTTTATTCATCAGTTTATTATTTCATAAAGCTAAACCTACACTTCATTCATTACTAAATTATATTCAAAATCAATATTTTAATTAGTTAATTCTTACCTCTTGACCTTTTATAGTTTTAATATATTTTCTTTCTTGAGCTGTTTAATCAAACAGCAAATTCATCAATTTGCTTCCATTAATGTTAGTTAAATCAATGAGTTTTTATTTTAATTTTTTTAATAAATCTTATTTACTTCCTGACTACATTTCTATTAATATATTCAAAATTAATTTCTTTAAAAATGTAAGTAGTTCTTAGCACTTAAAGATTAATTAGACTTACGTACTTTTTTTATTTTTAATTACCTGTTTTTCCAACTCATTTCTTAGCTTCTTCTTTCTTAAGAAATTTCTCCAACTTCTTTGTAGAATAATTGCCGAGGCCTTTAATTGGGAGTATTTAACTCGTTCTTTTCTCCCAGTAACTATAGCTTTTCTCTGATTTTGAACATAAACAACAGCCGATTTCAGTTTCAAAAAGGCTATTCTTTTTTCTCTCATATCCAGGATAGCTCGCCACCATCTCTGAATTTTTACAGAAGCAGTCTTTTTTTCATTATAAACAGCTTGTTCTTTTCTAGTATTAATGGTAGCTAGCCTTCTGTTTTCAATAAAAGCTACTGCTAATTTTAGTTTCAAAAAAGCAATTCTTTTTTCCTTCATCAGACGCATAGCCCGCCATTTTCTTTGAATATATATTGCAGCAGATCTCATTGCAATATATAATACTCGCATTTTTCTTGCATTAATGGTAGCTAGCCTTCTGTTTTCAATAAAAGCTACTGCTAATTTTAGTTTCAAATAAGCAATTCTTTTTTCTTTCATCAGACACAAAGCCCGCCATTTTCTTTGAATAAGTATTGCAGCAGATCTCATTGCAATATATAATGCTTGAACTTTTCTACTATTAATAGTAGTTAACCTCTTGTTTTCAATGAAAGCTACAGCCGATTTCAATTTCAAATAAGCAATTCTTTTATCCTTCATCTCTTGTAAAGCACGCCATTTTCTCTGAATATGTATTACAGTAGTCTTCAGTACAATGTAGCGAGCTCGTTCCTTTCTAGCATTAATGGTAGCTACTCTAATGTTTTCAATAACTGAAACAGCTGATTTTAATTTCAAATAACAACATCTTGCTTTTCTCATATGAAGAATGGCTCGCCACCTTCTCTGAACATTAATTGTAGCTCCCTTGAGTGCAACATATCCGTCTCGCTCTTTCCTGGTAATAATAAGAGCTTTTCTTTTTTCTTCGACAACGGAAACGGCTAATTTTAATCTCAAATAATTACACCTTTCTTTTTTCATCAAAAGAACACTTCTCCACCACCTTTGTATATATATTACCGAATCTTTCATTTTTAAGTAATGCATCAGTTCCTTTCTTCTATGAATTATTGCTTTTCTCCTTTGTTCTACATAAAGAACAGCAAATTTAAGCTTTAAGTAAGCAATTCGTTCTTGTTTCATTTGCTGTGTGGCTCTCCATTTTCTTTGTATTAATATTGCAGCCGATTTCAATTTAATATACTCACTTCTGATATTCTTCATCACTAATAAAGATCTCCATTTTCTCTGTACCATTATTACAGTCATTTGAAGTAATTTATATTCTTTCATTACAGCATTCCTCTTTAATGAGGCTCTGTACCAATCCTGTATTACCTTAACAGAGTATTTAACCATTTTGTATTCCACTTTTTCTTTTTTACATCCGATAAAGTTTTTATATGCTCTTTGAATAGTAATGGCAGCTTTTTTCATTGTAAGAAATTCAATTCTTAATTTACGAGCTTCACGTACATCTATAAACCACTTACTTATGATTCTAGCAGCTATTTTCATTTTTTTATATACAATTCTTTGTTTTTTCCCATCCAATTTAGCTCTATATTTATTCTGAATAAATATAACAGCCAATTTTAACCTCAAGTATTCATTCCTTACTCTTTTACTCACCAAGTGTAATCTGTAGTAACGCTGAATGGTGATTGCAGCATTTAATCTGTTCTTTAAATATGCAATTTCTTTTCTGTGATCAATCTTTTTTCTATAACTCCTTTGAATAAATATTACAGTAGACTTTATTTTAAGGAATAATTTTCGGTCAGAATTTCTTGAATTCAATTTGTTTCTAAACCATTTTTGTATTTTACAAGCTGCCATTTTCATCCTCAAAAACTTCATACGTTGCTTTATCATTTCTCTATTCTGTTTCCAGAATACTTGTATAATGGATGCAGCAACACTGTGAGTAGTTCCTCGTAACTGCCATAACAATGACAATATTTTTTCACGATGTCCATTGACAATATCTTTTTCTGTAACTTCATTTTCGATCTCATATCCTGCAGTTCTCAAAGCATTTAGTGCTACTTTCATGTTATGCACTTTTTGAAATGAGGACAACGCAGGTGCACGTAACTGTGAATACAAAGCACCTTTTTCACTGGCGACTATAATTTCTATTAATCTTGTTAACCTAATTCCATCCCTCAAATCGTTGCGATTCTTTAACTTTAAATCGAATTCCTCAAGGTATGTTTGTTTATGCAGTAGTTTATAACCAAACGTTGATAAATACTTTGTGTTGTCACCTCCTTTAATCAACTGTCTATTGAACTCCAACAGAACTGCAGCACTCTCCTATGGAAAAAACTTAGTATATTTTTCAATATATATAAATGTAAAACATCTTAATATTTTTATCATAATAAATTTTATACTAAAACAATAATTTAAGTTTTTTTGTACAGAGCTGTACAAATGAATGATTTAATGAATGATCAGTGAATCTGACCAGATAATGAACTAAAAACATATTTATTTTAAAGAAAATATATATTGTCCAATATCATAGTAGAACAAAAGTTGTCACTTATTACAAATAATTTAAAAAAATCCTTCTTTATGATATTTATATGAATTGCTGTGAATAGTCAACGGTATGTTTTTTCTAAGTTTAACTTTCACCAAAACAAATGATAGCAAAAAAATTAAAACAAATAGATCAGTGCACCTAAGGTTGTTGCAGTTAAAAAAGTTACATAATTTTTAATTAAACTGCCTCCACAATCATCTATTCAAGTCATAAATTAATAATATAGCCCCTAAACATCAAATTAAATAATAATTAGGATTACAAAAAAGATGATTAATCTTTATGGTGCTTAAGTATCCATATTGTTTTGATTCTTCCTTTTTCTTTTCAGACATACAATATATTTTTCTTTGCTAATCTCTTCAACTTCTTTTACAGCGATTCTGATAACATCAAAGTTGAAAAATTAGAAGTACCTACTTTTCCCTTACTCCTCTCCCGAGATCAAACCACTGCATCTTTATTTTTCATAGTCATTTTTTGCTGAACCCAAGCTGAACAGATGGGAGTTTTTCTTCTTAAAAGTAATCATTTCAGATAAATTTTTTCAAATGGATTTTGAATAAATTATCAATATTTTGATGAAACAAAGGGGGGCATGGATTCTATTTTTGTATCTTTCTGTAAAGTTTATATATTTAATAAAGAAGTAAGTGGAAGATGCAAAATGAAAGATACTCCAGACTCTTGAGTATTTGATCATGTTACTATTTGCATTTCAAATCCTCATTATACATCTGGATATGTGAAACATATGGTTGAGTAAAGATATTTTAATAATGCAAATTTCAATAGGTAGCTCTATTAATAATCACAAATACTGATGTTAAGATTTTCACATTTATTTAATAAAAACATTAATTAATAAGCATTTCATATACAACAGAAACAGACATATGTACTATATTTTATTTTATGTACATATTTTGTTAAGTTCTTTAAGCTTATAAAACTACACAAAAATCAAACAAAACTTAATCGGTGACCAGTTAATAATAATGACTACCTATGAAATAAAAAATGTTTAAAATAATTAAATTTTATTTTCTTTCTTAGAGAAAGTATAGTTATCAATCAAAAAATATCCTACCAGATTTTTTTTTGGCAAATCTCAATGTTTCATTCCCAAGGGATATATTATTACAAAAAAAATACAAAAGCTTTTCTGGATGGCTGTGTACATTCATATTTGTGTTGCATTGCTTTATTTTATATCTTCAGATTGGATGAGCCAATTCTGTTAAAAAAACCAGTAATTTATCTGTATATGGGACTTATATCATGTTACAATTTTGAGCAAATTTCCAAATTAGTGGGGAAAATTTATGAACTTTTTTAGCATGATGATATCGCCAAATAAACTTAAAGCTTTTTTTTTGGATATTGAGTTTTTTAGCGTATGAAAAAATACAATATCTGGCTGAGATTTTAATCAGGGTGTGAATTTTTCATTTTTTACTTTTTATTTAGGTGGTTAAATATCTAATTTATTTTATTTAAACAATAGTTTAAATGAAAAAGAGCTATTACGGAAAATCTTGAAATTGTTCAAGAAACCAATTTTCAAAATACAGCTTCAGTTTCTCATCAAGAGGTAAATATCTCAGTTCTGTTGACAGCTTTTTTTTTTAATGTAAAAGTTTTAATTAAAAAAAAAAATAATTTAATTAATTTTAAAGACAAAAACTAAACTAAGACTGAAACTGGCCTAATAAATTTTTTTTTTTCATTTTTTACATATGTAATTTGGTTTCTATAATTTTTTTCCAAATGTTAAAAAAATGTTGGTTTAGTTGAAAATTTTTCGTCATCTTCTAGTATTTTTTTTTTAAATAAGTCAAATTTTTTTAACTTTTGTTTTCATCTAACTTTAAAATATAAATTTCTTCAGAATTAAATTCTCTACAAATTTTGTTACGATGTATGAACTGGCAATTTAATTAAAAACAGCACTTAGCTTAAAATAGAGTTTTGTCCTTTTTGTAGGGTGGTAACACTCCTTAAATCTAAAATGACAGTTTCCAAACTTGCCCCATTTCCGAGTAAACTCCATTTAAAATTTTTTAAGCAGTTCAAGCAGCTTATTTGTATATCTGAAGTCACAGGAGTTACAGCTGAGCATTCCAGTTTCATAATCTAGAGGTCTTGGGATCGAGTGTCCTGATCGACTGTTTTTTAAATTTTTTTCTTTCTTACACATAAACTAACAAAAGTGATTTTTTATAATATAGTATTTATAATAACATTATAAGAATCTGAAAACACTATGTAGGATGTCAATTATAAAAAAAAAAAAAAATATATATATATAAATATTTCTAGCACCAGAACAGTGAAAGTGAAAAAGCTTTCAGTAGTGAAAAATAATTACAAGTAGTAATTCAGTATTCTTGATATCCAGAGTATTTGTGTTTCGGTTTCTGAAGTTTTATTGAACTTCTTAATTATTGTCATACAGATTATAAATCGGCTAGCTGAAAATTAAAATAAATCTATTTATACAAGCCTTTTTTTTTTTTTTTCAATTTTTACAAAATGCTTCATTTCCACATGATCCTTATTTACAAATCTTCATAAAGATTTTAAGGTTAATAATAAAGGTTCAAATAAAATAATCAGCAAACATGAAATTCATAGTTTTTCTTCTAGCTTATAAATACTACTAAAAAAAAAAATCATCTGTATTAATGTTTATATGCGAGAGATAATATCAAACCTATTTTATAACGTACAATAACTATATGTTTTTTTATACCAGAGTATAAAAACTTTTGTATACCGTAAACTTTGAACTCTCATCTACATTTAATAAATATAGATTTGTTGTAACTAGAATCTCTAAGTAAACAAGATCCAAGATGTAATCTTAACTGATACGACCAAATCAATAATGTGTATTATTACACTGGATGGTGAAATTACCAAATGTCTTCTAACATCATTTTAATACACTAAGTCATCTGCAATCAAAATCCAAAAAAGAAGCACATTAGCTAATGTACAATAATCTAAGTGGAGATAAATTTTATCATACCTTGTATGGTGAATTTATGCAGAACAAGCATGGATCATGACGAATTAATTTGTTCTGCTTAGCAATATCAAGAAAGTAAATAATTACTAAAAATTTATACAAGATAAACTTCTTCATATTATCCTGAAAAAAAAAAGAGGAAAACAAAGTTTTTTTTACTCATATTGTTTTATATATTTTAATTTTACAGAATTTAATACGATTTTATGAATTATGACAGTAAATCAGACATAAACTGGAATTTTTGTTTTATAATTTATTGAAGGATAATAAAAGTAATATACTCATAATATTATTTTTCTACATAACTTCCACTCTTTTGGAAACATATTTTTTCCCAGTGAATAGGTAGCTTTTTGATCCCATTATTGTAAAATCAAGACAGGAGTGACGTCAACCAATTGTACATGAACGCTTCAACAGCAGCATCATCTTCAAATTTTTGTCCTTTAAGGGCTTTTTTTAGTGGCCCAAACAAATGATAATCGCAGGGCAATAAGTCCATTCTGTATGGAGGGTGGTCCTATACAGTGTAGTCCAGAATAAGGATGCAATTTTTTTTGAGTTGGAGCCACAGTATGGGGCCAAGTGCTATTGTGAAACAAAATGATGTCTTGGATTGGAAATTGACCTCTTTTTTGACAATATGCAAGTTCTGCTTCGTCTAAAAGTTGGTAGTAGTATGCAGAATTCACTATATGTTCATGGAGAAAATCAACAAACAAAAATCCTTTGAAACAAAAAAATTCTGAAGTCAGAACCTTTCCAGCTGATGGTCAAGTTTTGGCTTTAATGGGTGCAGTTTCTCCCTTTTTTCGCCACTCCATTCTTGCCCATTTCGATTCTGGGGTGTAATGGTGCATCCAAGTTTCATCACAGGTCATTGTTCGATGCAAAAACAAGTCTCCTTTACCTTGGTAACGACTCGACAACTGCTGGCACATCTCTAGCCAATAAGAGCTTCTGACCTTCAGTGAAAAGACAAGAGACCCATCGTGCTGCCACTTTTTAAATCTAAGATTGCTAGGAATGAGTGCCTGAGCACTACCATAACTTATTCCGATCTCAGAAGCAATTTCTGCAACTGTTAAATCAACAGTCATCTTTGATAAGGCAACTAACCATGAAATGTTTTCAGCAGTAGCACTTGTCCCTGGGTGATGTTGGTGACCTTCATTTTAAACTAGTTCTTGTCCTTCTGAAAACTGATTATGCCAATCATACAATTGAATCTTTTAAAGTGTCTTCCATAGTCCCTTTCATAGTCCATAGTCGTCTCTTTGGCGTCTTTTCAAGTGTGTTGTCAATGGACTGTGCCTGAAGTCTACTCAAAATTTTGCATGGTTTCACACCCTCTACCAATGAGAAATTTAATATGCTGTACAACACATGATAATTCCTGTTCTCACATTGTGATACCGATTAGAAAAAGTTAGTCAGCTTGCTTTCTCAGAGTGGGATTCCCTCCACGCAATCCTACCTACAACACTGAGAAGCCATGCCCCTCTTTATTAGCCGTGCGTCAATGACTGCAGAAATTCCGGTTTATATTTGATTCACCCTCATAATACGAATATCTCATTTAAAGCAACTAACTGTTCCTGAAATTTACCAAGTTTAATGAGATGCATGAAACAAGGTAATTTTCTCGATAATACAAATTTTACAAGGAAAATAATTACTTCATTCTTTAGTTAAAACGTAAAACCAGAATTTATACAAATAAATAATTTAAACAATAAAATAAACAACAGCTGCTTAAAATATAAAGTAAAAGGCACCAATCGGCATTCTCCTGTTCTTTAAATTAAAGTATTTATAAACTAAATACAATTTTAGCTTAATTTTGGATACTTTATTATTAAGATTTAAGTTCAAATCTATGGGTCATCAATTTTAATGCTCACAAGAATAATTTACACTTGTTAAACTATAACATAACTATTTCTAATTTTCACGTTTATAACTAATAAATTAAGCAGCGATTAAGGATGCTAGCTGAATAAAAGCAAACTGTAATAAGGGACATTTAATTTAAATTACTCTAATTTATTCACTAAAAAGATATTATTTAAGAAAAAAATATTAGGAATGCATACAACAGAACAAAAGAAATATATAATCCACACATCAAACCTTTAGAAAACAAACGTGCAAAGCTTGGACCCTTGTACAATGAAACATTAGAATTGAAAATAGTTACTTACAATAAATAAACAAAATATACAGCTTAAAATGACTAACAAAAGAAAAATAAAAAATTAAGCTTTTAAAAATACACATCACATGTGAAAGATTTACATCACCCTCTGCAACAATTTCAATAAGATGTCGACTAATCTCGTCATTTTTACATTAAATATTTAAAGTATGTGGTTCCTTAATTTACAAATTATAAAATGCACTCTCTTCTCTTGTCAGAGCAATGACTTCCCCACTGTGCAACTTCATCTACTGAAAATATTTTTTTCTCCATCGCCACTTCTTTCCAATAAATATTGTACACACCATTCATTATCACCATTAAGCTAACAAATCTGCTTAGTAAGACATTCCAAAAAGATTTCAATAATAATAATACAATATAAAAACAGATTAGAATAACTATCCTCTGCCAACCAAGGTATGAATAATGAATAAAGCAAATCCTGATTACTATTAAACTAATATTACAATAAATATTACTTAAAAGATTTGGATTCTTAACTAATCATACAAAATAATATGTTAGTACAAGAGGTTCAGCTTAAAAGAGGCCCCATCAGTCAGTAGTTTACTAAATGCATATTTTTGTTAAAATGTATATATTGATATGAGATGGGTAAAATAATATGTAAGATGTTGGTATGATTGAGCTGGAGTGGGGAGAACTATTTATAGACTGCCAGTCAGTGTCAAGCATCAGTTTTTGAACACCGTAGCATAATTGTGTTATTGTTTATTAAAATGCAGTTAATGTTGAAGAACTTATATTTGAGATGAAACCTTACTTAGAGATGAAATCTCTACTGTGTGTCGGTGAAAGTTCTCAAGAAAAATTTGAAAAGGAAACATCAGTGAAAAGTGTTATTCAGAACGTAATCAAGACGTTTTTGTGAAACAGGTTTGGTGTTAGACCATAAATATATTCGACAAATCAGTTTTAACAACGCAGGTAAACTGCTACATTAAAGTAGCAGTTACGATCTCATAAATCTGAGACTAAGTCGGGAAAAGAATATTTCATTACGTTCAGCCCACACTGCAATAAGGAGAATGCTGAAATGCAATCTCCTGAGGAGAAAGATATTATAATATAATACTATAATCATAATTAGTATTATAATATTAGTTTAATAGTACTTTATCTGTATCAAATGCTGCTCTTCCATGAGCTAACTAATGCTGATCTTGCTGAAAGGGTCGCTATTGTCAACGGTTCAAGAACTTCATTAGAGGTAACACTGGCATTTAAGATCAAACATTTTGACAAATAGATGACAAACTTGGTGCTCATTAATAGTTAGCTGAAACCCATCACATTTTCTTTGAATCCTACACCTACAAAAACTAGATGTATAGTGTGCGGTTTCAATGTGAAAATAATAGAACCTTTGTTTTTGTTTAAACTGTAGATGCCGCCGTCTACCAAGAAATTATCCATAGCCTTAGTGCAACAGGATATCGCCACTTGCCATTCAGCTCACTCTACTATGGAGATGGTTATAAGAATTTTCAGTGTAAGGATTATTTTTAAAGGATTGTGGCCACCTAGATCCCCTGATATAACTACTTCAGAATTCTTTCTGTGTGGTTACTTAAAAGAAATTATTTATACATGCAATCTACACTATGTACATACTACCAGTAGAAATTGAAGACAAACATTACCAATGGCATTCAGTAAATAGACAGGATAAAGCTAAAAAGAGCAGCCAGGAACATGGTCAAACATATTGACAAGTGCATAGAAGTGGATGAACATTATTTTCACATTATTTAACTGTAAATTATTATGCAAGTGTTTGCAAAGTAACTATTATTTATAGACTAAATTAAGTGATGGGAGCCTCTTTCAAATTGAACAGCTTTATATTAAGTTATACAAAAACTGTAATCATAACGGCCAAATTCAATATACTGCAGTACCCAAATTCAGCAAACAACACCCACTATTATACATACCACAGCAATATACAACTAATAATAATTTTAAAGAAGGAAAATGATGTTTATAAACTAGTAATGGACAAATTTAATATTTAACTGTATTTCTGCTGTTTGATTGAAGGCATATATCACTGCTATTTCATTTTCATTACTTACAAATATAGAACCTTTCAGTAAAATACATTTGTTTTAAGGATCTATCCTGAAAGTAACTTGACCGAGCATAGAAAACACTATTTAACAAGATCTTTTAATACACCTAGTATTCTTCAAAATAAGAACCTTAGGCATTGATACAGCAAAGCCAGCAAGTTTCCCACTGTCACTGTTTGTTGGCATCTTGAAAGTCCTTTTCTGGAATCTTGTTGAGCACCTTCAATCATGGCCCTTTGAAAGTCTTCTATGGTGTCATATCATGTCAGTATCCTTTCAACGCGCACTTCATCCCTGAAAACAGGAAAAAGTCATAGGGAGAGAGATGAAGGATGTACGGTGGCTAGAAATTCAAGGTTATATCTTATCTAGTCAAAAACTTGCCGACAGCAAGCGACATGGGTGATGGAGTGTCGTCATGGTGCAGAATCCATGATGTCACGATCTCTAGATGCACATGCAGGACTTGTTGTCACAGTCTCTAGATTCCCTAACCTTCAGCCATCATACGAACACTTAAACACTGATCATTATTTATAAGGCATGCACACAATCAACAGCAGTGTCTGTAACTGTTGTTAACAGGTGCCCACATCGTCGCTCGTTGTGAACATCTCGGCTGACTGTAAAGGCTTTGTGCCATTTGAACACTCACGATCTGCACATTGTCGTGTGCTGTCTTTATCATATCAATCATCTCAAATAGGGAACTTCCTCAATTTATCTCCTTATCTTTTATCTTCTTTCCGCAAATTTATCTCGTAGAGCTGTTCCAATATTCATTCCGTTGTTGCCGTAACACAGCGACAAAATAGGAATACACTCTCTAGTCAGTATACTTGTTTTGACTGTTCGAAGCCAATTGAGCTCGTTGCATTGTGAAGGTTCCCCACCTACTCCTACACCAGTTACAAGCGTACATGTGCACAATTCATGACTTGTTTCCTTACTTTCGGTACAGATCCTGTATTTCATGACCTTCTACAATCATCACTACAAGTTTTATTATTGAAAGTATTACTGTATTTTATAAGTAAAATTCAATAATTAAACTGCTTATCTAGACCTACATGAAAACTTTATTTTCTATCTGACAACATAAGACTAAATAACAAGGGATGGTTTCTCAATTTTCAAAAAAATTACTTTTGTAGCTTTTCTGGATAGTAGTAAATGTACCAATAGCTTCTTAATAAAGTTCAATCTTTAAACAAAATTTAAAAAATTACTACTAATGAAAAAAATTTAACTTTCTTGAATTTTAAAATGAACTTTAAATGTATACATTTACAAAATCTTTTTAGAAAAATCAACATGAAACCTAATTAACAAAGTAATTACTATAAAACTTACTTACTATAATAATAACAAGATAATAATTAATAACAAAGAATAACAATGACAGTACTTTATTATTTGCAATTGTTTTGAGACATATTTACATTAGTAGACCTGCATCCTGTTGCCTAACGATAATGCTAGATTCCATATAAAGCCATCATATGATGTTTTATCATACAAGATCAAAAAAACAATTCATCAAAACCTCCAAGTAGAGTACAAGAGCCTCCAAAGCACTTCCTTACATGCAAAGCATTAAAACATAAATCACAAACTAACAAGAAATTTCAGCTATCAACCATAAAGTGACCAAAACAAGTGTTGCAAAAAAAGCAAGTGATCACTTTTATTCAATGTCATTAGGAATTTATTAATTGTACGAGGCATATTCATAAAGGGCCATCGACTTATATTTAAATATCAGCAAATCTGAATACAGTTCATGCATGCAGGGCCATCTAACACCTACTTATAAAGTTGCTGCAGTGGTTGTTTTGAATCTGCATTCACCGGCAGTCAAACGACTGCTGGTGAATGCAGATCGCAATGCCCATGAAAATCGTTTCTCCTGCCATTTGTGAAGTGCGTGCTATGATTTGAGTTTTGTTTAAGCAATCTCTGTACTAGTCAAAAAATGTTGGCTACTCTCTTTTCTGAAACGAAAAGGGCATCATCATCATCTTGGTTGATTTCATGGAACGTGGATAAAAAATTACAGCTGATGTGTACTGCGAAACGCTTACCAATCCAAGATATGCAATCTAAAATCAACAACACAGGAAACTGACATCTGGCATACTCCTTCAAGACATTGCACGCCCTCACACTGCTGCTTTAACCAGGAAGATGATTCAAGATTTTGTTAAGAACCTTTTGACCACCCTCCATATAGTCCTGACCTTACACATAATGACTACTTCCTTGTCTTGCATCTGAAAAAGTGGCTTGGTGGAAGATGGTTTGAAAAATTTGAACTCAAGACTGCCAGAACTGAATGGCAATTTTATGAAAAAGTGAAGCAGTTATGTAATAAACTAAAGCTATATGTAAACACCTTTTCTCATGAGTTAATTTTTTTGACCAAATAGCCTGTACTTTATGAAAATGCCTCATACTTTATTAATTGGAAATAACCTACATTATAGTCAAGAATACAAATAATGTATCTGAAGTGAATAGATGTATAACATCTACACTATACAAATATTTGAAATTGCATTCATTAACAGAAAAGTACAAAATTCTGCATCATTTAAACTAAATGACATTATGACTTCCCAGTGGGGATTTTCTATCCTAGATTGATGCCAACCATTACTTGAAACTAGTTTGGTATTTGGATGAGGCAATGTTCCATGTCAGGCTTGGTGAACCAACATATACTTTGAATAAAGGTTTATAAATTATATAACTCCGATTAAACTGAATGTACAGTAAAGCCATTGGGCAATCTTTTTTTTGCTGAACTGCCACTCTCACTTTAAACAGTAGTAGTTGTTTATTGAGCCTCAGTAGTGGTAAGATTACCAAATGGAAGTGATCTTTTGATAAGATGAAGCTTTTCTGACAGTAACTGAATGTTTAAGTCTATCTTGATGCATCCTTTCCAACTTGCCGAGTTGGAAAGGATGTCTATTACTTCCTTAGTCAATTGACATTACTCCATTAAATTCTTCTAAACTAGGATTATTCATAGTGTATGCATTTTTAATAAAGTCTATTAAAATATTAAAGAGCCGGATAACTGCTACTATTGTAAACATTCCTCTGAAGATGTTAATCTGCGCACAAACAGAAACTGAATATTGCCCAGATATGCTACTAATTACAAAAGGTGTCTACTTGGAGATTAATCATTAATGTTACAGAATCTTAGAAATTTGAGCACTTGCCATCATATTTTACCAAAAGAACTATACAGAGACTCCGCACCAAATATTTCAGTTAATTTTCTTATATTAGATTTATAAGAATAATAATTTAATAATTTGAAATAATAATAATAATAATTTATAAGAATATTCTTATATTTACATGCATGTAAAATAATATAATACATAAACTCTACAATGTAAAAATACTATTTATTTAAATATAACCTACTGGGTTAAATATTTAAGTATAACCTACAGGGAAAGTAAATCATTGCATACCAAGAAAATTCTACAGATTTAAATCAGGGAGGATTTAAATCCTCAAATCTATCTTCTCAAGACAGAAGAGAAACAAATGATACTTAAGATATAGAAAAGTGGTAACAAATCTGTACCATCATTAAGAAAAATATAAGGTGTAATGGAGTTGTAACAAAAAAACTAGTCATAGTATTTTTGAAACTTGTTAAGGCATGTTGTAGCATCAGTATAGAAGTAATAAGGAGAAAGCTGAACAAAGATATAGGTATATATCTGATAAGAATAGTAATATAAAGTGTAAAGACAATCAAAGCTGTGAAGACAAAATTGGGAAGATAAGAGTGATTTAAGGTAGAGTTGAATG
Source organism: Zanna intricata (assembly GCA_010016005.3). NCBI lineage: Eukaryota > Metazoa > Arthropoda > Insecta > Hemiptera > Fulgoridae > Zanna > Zanna intricata. The sequence goes on along the minus strand of JAAAKQ030003551.1, from coordinate 2,534 downwards.
TCACAAGGAGAGTTCTATTTTCACATACGTGGATGAAATGCAGAAAGAGATATAAATAGAATGTGTCAGGAGTATATTATTTAATTTTATCCTGTAGATTGTTTAAGAGATGATCCAAGATCTTCTACACGAGATGAGGAAATACGAAATTGGGTGTGGAATGTGCACTAAAAATCATGAAATGAGTAGATAAAAAAATGAATTGGAATTTAGAGAGAAGTGTAAGGTGATGGTGATGCAAGAGACAGACAGAAATCTATGCAGTGACAGAATAACTCAGAATGGGAAAATAATGAAAAGTCAGGTAAAGGAATGAGTGGGAATGGTGGAAGAATTGGAAGGAAATGAATGCAAAGTATGGTGAACCAGAAATGGAATATAGATTACAGTAAAGAGTTGAATGCAGACTAAATTATTAAAAATTTCAAGATAAAAAAAATGATAATGAATAATATAAAACAAAATTTACTCCAACACCAACCTCAAAATTGGGCATCATAAGAAATGGTACTGTTGGATGAGAATACTTCTGCCTGAGGTATTCATCAGTAAGTAAACGCTTTCGGATAAAATTGGCCAAGCCAGCAGCATCAGAATTAGAATTCAGGCAAATACTCTGACCATAAACAGTTTCTAGAGCAACTCTCAACCACAGAGGGTGATAGCAAAGTAGCAGTTTCAACACTATCTCTTGTAGACCTGAAATTATTTTCAGACAGAATAAAAAATAGCATTCCAATCTAAGTAAATATTTCATGCAATAAAATAACATGAAAAGAAAAGCAAAAACTTAGAAGTGACTATTCTGTATTCCTGGCACTTCCTTCTCCATTATTAGTTATTAATAAATTCATGATGTAGGTGTAAAAAAATAAAAAATTACAAAAAGGTGAAATTAAGTAAATATTTTACCTTTCCTTGATCATTTTAAACCTATTTTGTTTTTTTAAATAGAGCTGTCCTGTATTCACTGTTGTATTTGACTGACAAATATATTCATTCAAAGGATTTCGTATTCAAATGTTAAACAGGCATAACAAAAATAAAAGCTAGTTTTACTTATAAATACGTACTTCCTGGATAAATTTAATTGTAGATTAAAACAAAGCAAGTAACAATATTTGAAAACCGTCAGATACAAAATTTCAGAGATTTACAACAAACTCAATAATTTTTTTTTTGTTTAACCTCCGGAACCACCATTAAGGTATACCTTTAGAGGATGAGATGAATGAATTGTAGCATGTGTGAAAAATGCCGTGCCTGACCAGGATTCGAACCTGGGACTTCCGGATGAAAGGCCGAGACGCTACCACTCGGCCACGGAGGTCGGCCAAGTGATAGCTAATAATAATAATTTATTAATTAATTGAGTAATGATTTATATTATACTTTTAATAGCTTATATTTTCTGAGCAAATAAAATGCACAAAAATATGAAATGAACAAAAAAGCAGTTTTTTCAGGTCATCTAACCAATATTTATTTAAACAAAAAAAAATTTTCCCATCGATGGATTAATTAGAAAAATGTTTCAAGATAAAAAAAATGATAATGAATAATATAAAACAAAATTTACTCCAACACCAACCTCAAAATTGGGCATCATAAGAAATGGTACTGTTGGATGAGAATACTTCTGCCTGAGGTAAGCTTTTGCTAATTTGCTATTTTAATAGCACCACCATGCCCAAACATTCAATCTTGATCTTTGTTTCACGTAACAAACAGAATTACTTAATTAAAAAAAAAAAAAAACAAAGAAATATTTGTAGTTTTGTACATGTTTTCACTCTCAAGGTTGATATTGGCAAACAACTGAAAAAATATTCAGAAGACTAAATTGACAAAATGGAGGAAATTCAACATAAGTTTGTGAATAAAAGAATGATTGCTATGTAGCAAGATTTACTATTTATTATAATGTTTATTTGGTTCAAATAATACATAAGTTTCTCTTAATTTTTCTTCAATCTTTTAAATTTTCTTATGTTAAAATTTACAAAGAAAAAAATCATTATATTATTATTATTAATTAAATATAATAAATATTATATTTCGGTATTTTGTTCAAAATCAAAAAAGCAATTTGCCAGTGACAATTGTTGCAACTGTATAACAGAGTTAACTATGATGGATTGATCTTTTTTTTTTTTTTAACCTCCGGGACCACCAGTGATGTACATGACACAGCACCATGTTAAATGTGTTAATTCCTATTCATTATTAACTGTGAACCGCATTATTATGTAGGAGTTTCATAGCTATGAAATTCCTGCAAATTTCATTATTGCCTACAAGTAGTAAACTTTAACTCTGCTGTTTAGGCAGAATGCAACCTAGACTTGAAATGTTTATACTAAACATTTATCATGCGCTGTTAAGAGTATTTTATTGTTTTGATCATGTTTAATTACATATTCTTGTTAAAGATGCAGCACTTTCCTTTACTGATACCTCTCTCTTTATCTGTTTAGCCTCCGGAACTACAGTAAGGTATTACTTCAGAGGATGAATGAGGATGATGTGTATGA
>JAAAKQ030003529.1:3689-15150 GCA_010016005.3 Zanna intricata | reverse complement strand
ATATATATATATATATACAAATTTGGGAAAATTTATTACTTTTAGCCAGATCGAAATTTTTGGACGAAAATCGCAAGTATTTCAAAAACGGTTGGTCCAAGCGCTCTGAAAAAATTATTAAAAAAAATTGTACAAATCAGCTTTGTAGTAAATGCATTAAAAATTAGAAAATAAAAAATATGTAAAAAAAAAAAATTTCAATCACCATTCTTAAATTAAACGCACTAAGATGTAAAAAAAATTTTAATCTCAGAATGGATTTGACAACAAGCTTTGATGGTGATATGTAAGATTAAGATTATGAGAAAGTCATAGCTTCAAATTAAAAATTTGATGTTTATGCAAATTTTTCTTATGCGTGTTTGTAGCCCATTCTTTTCTTTAAGCCATTCATCATATATAACAAAAAAGATTGACAAAAACATCAAACTTTAAAATTTTTTTTTACAAATTTTTTTTACTTATGTGATTGTTTTTATTCATAAAATAATGAACTATAACTAAAAAAAAAGGCGCAGGAATGTACCGATTACTAGCGGAAAATCCCGATTCGTTGGTATCAATTTCTAGAGTTGACTTTCTAATTTAATTTTCGTTATATCAGTTTTCATCATTAAAAAAAAAAAATCGTTGTATGCAAGAGTTAACAAATTTTGCACTCCTAATAACTTCATTCCAGCCGCAGTTGGCTGCGGCTGGAGGAAGGACAACCCTCCCTCCAGCTAGTATCTAATACCGACATTGCTTATAAATTTTTAAAAATTATTTACATACTTTGCTAATATGGTAAAAATAATCTGTATATATGTAATTTACACAGAATCTTGGGAAATTCATTGAAATTATTTATTTAACATTATACAGTACTATCTAATTAAACTAATATTTATGTTAAATATTAACATTTACATATAATTAAATGTAATGTAATTAATACCTGCGCACAGAATATTTCTTTGCAGGTATTATGTTTCACATAGATCTATGTGTAATATTTATTTTAAGTGTTAAAATGGAATTATTCACTCATTCATTGATTCATTTACTGTTCACTATTTAGAAAGTTGTTTCTGATCTTAGTTTATCCACTTTGAGATTAACATAATTTATCAAAAACTTTTCATGAATGAATTTACTCGTAAATATACAAAATTTGTACGTATTAAAATGTTAGTAACCAACATAAGTTGATACTCAAATCGACGATAGTTAATTTGAAATTAGACCAGTTACAGTGCAATTTGTAACTCTTGCGGTAAAATCTTGTACGATTTTCTCCTCTAATAATCTACAAATTGTATTTTGTTGTTTCTTCTTGACTAAAGCAATTTTAAAAAATTACAAATTTAAAGGAAAAAGTGGCTTATTTTGAAATTTTAATACAAAATAAAAAATTGTTCTTTAAAAATGGATGTGAGGGATTTTAATACTAATTGAAAGGTACTTAAGATTAAATTGTATTATGGAAAATGATTTCTTGTAAAAAAAAAAAAAAAAAACCGAACGATTGAAATAGATACATTATTGAACAGAACAAAATTATTATATAATTTACTTTTAAACTGATCCTTTATGAGACAAATTGATACAGATGTATTTACTACGCTAGTGAGTCAAGCGATTCACTAGCGTTGATGCAGTTTCAAGTGCCTGTACACTTATTGCTAAATAAGCATCCAAAAACATTTATCATTGATTGTATAAATAAATATATTATGAAATATTTCTGAGAGTGAAATATGTTTCACTTTGCAGTTCGGCTTGTAAGCTAATAAGCATTCATGTGACAACCTAGGACATGTTTATATGAATTTTGTACTAAAGACAATGTTACATTCAACAAGGTAATTTTCACCGTCTGGTTTGACCGTTATTATTTTTCTTCTCGTAGCTTGTCTTTTGCAACATGATACTGTATTGAGACACAGCTCCTGATGATTCACTCGGTTCCGTGCGATTCACAAAGCTCCTGGCAGTTCACACGGGTCCATAACACTATAAAAGCCGGCTCCGAACTAGAATCCGGCAGTCCCTTCCATCTTTTAAAGACTTACATTGTGTTTGTTAATGTGAATTACAACTTTAAGATGATAATAAACATAATATATGGTAACTGAAAGAGGGCTTTTTATCTATGTAAATGAACCAGCAATAATTAAGTACATTAGAATAATTAAACCTAACCAAGACGGAAATTATTCAATGACTAAGCATGTTGCGTGAGAACCAAGGTCATATGATCAAATGAATTTGTACTGCTGATAATTTTAATCATTTAATACCGATTTAGAATGCAATGATTCAGTTTTATCTGGTAAGTAGTGAGATTTTGTTCCCAGATCTTGCCCTATCTTTCCCACACGTAATATGTTATAGTTGTAAAACTAAGGACCTACGCTCAAATGTACTTGTGATTAAAATAAATGATGTTTTACTTTGTACGGGCATAAGAACACGCCATCCGTTATCTTTAAGTCACCTTTGGTTTAAGAATAACAGGAGAAGGCAGAGGACAGGAGGAGACAGAATTCCATCCGAAGTTGGTAATACCACCATCGTAGTAAGGAACTGTTGACTGCTGATTGAACTGTAGATAATATTATTGGATCGGTTGAAGGCTGAACCTTAGGTGAGTCATTTATTAGGGATATACTAAAGGAGTTAGAAAGGAAGGAGAATGAGAGGCAGAACAGAAAGGGAAAGATAACGAGAAGTTTACAGTGAGGATGGCAGTGCGTGAGTCTGAGTCTGTGTTGCGTAACGAAAAGAGTAGAACGGGAGACAATTTCCTGATTAAATGAGAAAAAACATAAAAAATCAAACAACCAAAGCCATCCGTAAACAAAAGTTTTGGATACAGTCTTAAGGCAGAGATAGTCTTGAGGTAATCAGAGAAGAGAAGATTTTATTGAAGAGAAAGAAACTCGAGAGCGAAAGCTATCATATATGAAGAAATATTTTGTGGTAGTCCTACCGTGCGGTACAGATTAGAAGAAAACAATTACCTCTTTTGACAAAATACCAATATACTTGTATTTTAATATTCAAATCGTCCTTATTCAGAAGTAAATGATTCACTTACTAATAAAATGTACATTAACATACATTGGTAAAACGGATAATACCTCATTATATACGTATATGCATATACACAAGGTCTACTGTTGTACTTAAAAAATACAACTACTATTGTAGCTGGGTTAGAAAAAGTACGTAAAATGATATTAATGAAAGCTGATGTGTACTAGTGTAATGCGTGTTGCTAGAACACGTTACTAATTTACCTAATCACATCCGTATGAAAAAGTGTATGGATGATAAACTCCTCGAGTTAACGTAATCCAAAAAATCTGATGTGGACACCTTACGATTTCCTTGTACGCTTATTAAATTACATATTTACACCTTTTTTTTTTATGAAAAGTACATACAATTTTATTTCATTAATAATTTTTGATATTTTTTCATATTTTCTTTTCATGGTTGTTATAGAATTATTGTTAACCATTTTTTTTTTTTTACAATCAGAGGTTAACATTTATTAATAAATCAATATAATTAAATTTTAAAAAAAACAAAAGTTAAAAAAAGGACATAAAGTCTGATTCAAACCGACGTGCCTTCCCCATGAAACATCCGAATATTTCATTAATTAAAATTTTATTTCGCTATAATTCTGGAACCATTGAAAATAAATTCCACTTATGATGTATCATGGAAAAGCTCTCAACGACGGCTTATAACTGCAGTTAAGAAAAACTCCAATAGCCAAATTTTTTTTTGGATTTTGGGCTTTATTTTGACACTTTTGGTACAGTCGACTGCAATCAAAAGAGAAAATGCACTGCTGGATGTTACAACATCCCAACCCCCGTAGGGGAAGACACTCATCTTGTGACCTGCCAGTTGCCACACCACCCCTCCCGTTTCTAGCCCTGATGGGCTTTACCGGGATTCGTATTATTGACTCTCCAACTGACTACATATCACAGTCATCAGTCTGGCCTCGTTTGGGATGCCACTAACGAAAATGCCTCAGCAGACATTTATATCAGTGAATTTTGACTCAGCATTTGCCTTCGCTGTAGGCTTCTTTCGGACATCTCATTCTATCCTACTCGTTGCCCTCTGAACTAGCTAATCAAATTCACGGAAGCACGAACCCCGCGCCTAGTCCTGTAATTTAAACAATCTCTTGTGACTGTAAATGTCTCATTAGTTATTGGTTATTTAGATAATTGATCATACCAAGAAATGAAATGTTGCTCGCAACAACGGTAATTTAGACCTAGTTCCCTTATAGGTCGGAATCAACCAAATTAACTCAACTTTATGTACAATTTAATAAAATTAAACCCATCAAATTCATTGCTGCGTGACATTTATTTGTTTCAGAAAACAAAAAAAAACTACTCTCTCAAGACGAACCTACACATCATGGCTACATGGATCACCATATCCTCGGCAGTGCAATCTCCATTTCGCTGACAGCGGTTGCTACCTCAGACTGCCCTCGTCTGGATGGCGCTATACTCACGGCTGCAAGGTACCCATGCTATCGGCAGTGCCGTTACCATCCAGCCGACAACGAAACTTCGTTCTCAAATCATAAATTAGTTAGATTAATCTAACCGTGGCTCGATGCCAATACGCCTACCTCAGGCCAATCTGCCGATCTGCACAGTGCAAGGAATCGGAGGAAGCCAGCCATAATTGTCCATTCTCTGCGAGTTTTCCAATTGACCTGCAGATCTAGAAAGGAATTTACTCTCTCAAGCTCCCTAACAATTCTGATACGTTCAGCCTCGTACCGGGGATAAACATAAAGGGTCCACAGTGTCATGGACTCTACACTCCGGGCATAGTCCGGAGTCAACCAAACCAAATCTAACCAAATTATGACTAAAGACACCATGTCCTGACAGAAATTGTGTTGTGTACCGATTGGAGGAAACCCACCTAAGCGTTTGCAAACCTCGAACATCGGGAAAGATACATGCGTGTATCGACCAGGAGAAGAATAGTTCTCGGTCTACTGTTTCTCGCATACGCCCTGGGGTAAGAGGGCCTTCCTTCTTAGCAGTATACCGCATGCTACGTTCCATAGCCAGGATGTTAATGGGTTTTGTGCAGCGATCACATAGATTGCCTTTCGCGAGACAGTTCTGTAACCTTCAACAACTGCTGACAGTAGAAGACGCTAAGATCGAAATAGAATGTCCCTATAATCTTGAAAACGCATACGATGAGCCCAGATGGGCGCAGCGTACAACATTATGGTCTCGAAGAATTCTTTTTAAAGTTTATGAATGGTTCGGAAATTCAATCCCCAATCGCGATAGATGACTCTGCGAACGACAAAGAAACCAACAGTTGCTTTCCTTGCGACATACTGAAAGTGCTCCCTGAATTGAACTCTCTCATCAAGGATAATACTCAGATATTTTTGAACGGTGACAAACGTAAACGGAAGGTCATTCATCACGACTCGTGGGTGTCGAGTCGCGTCTAAACCGCCCTTCAAGAACATCATAGTGGTTTTTTCCACACTGAAAACTATCATATGCTGAAGAAACCACAACCGCAAAACCCTACATGCCTCTGTCGCTCGAGTTTCTATCTCCAAACGCGCGTTTCCCTCGCCCAGCAGCAGCCCGTCGTCGGTATAAGCGACGACACGGCAGCCACTGGGCAACCTCAACCGCATCAGAGAATTGAACTAACGACCAGACGAATGGACCAAGAACACTGCCCTGTGGAAAACCTTCTGAAGGGTCTTTCCTACTTCCGAACCACTGTCAAGGAGGAGGATAGTCCTGTTGCTGAAATGGCTTGAGAGAGTGAGAATCTCATTTTGCGTGCTGGATGTTACAACAGTTAAATACAGTATTCCAACATATTACGGCTAATCCTTTTTAAGTTATGCGAGATAATATACTGTACGTACGTGTGTACGGACGAACACGCCTAAACTGATCAAAATGGATTCAAGGATGGATAAGATGGATAAATCCATTGAAATCTGAAAACCGAAATATTTCAAGATCGCAATACTTCTTTTACTTCGTACAAGGAAGTAAAAAAGCATTACTTCCATAGAAAAATAGAAAGAGATAGAGTAATCTCACTCACACTTCTCTTGGCACGAGATCCTTTAATATTGTAAAAGGTTAAAAAAATATATAATTAGCTACATATAATATAAATCTTTATTATAAACAAAGCTATATACAAAATTTGCATCCCTTTAGTAATACGTATTAAATAAAATACATTGATTACTTCAATTATGATTAAAAAAAAAAAAAAAAATGAGTCGATAAAATCACAATGAGATCATTAATACAGCTAAATTAATAATTATTAAACATTATTATATTTATTATAATTTTATTTTTACAAGCGCTAATATTGAACCTTCTGCATTTAACATAGTTAAGCTTTTATTATCGTTAATATATTAATATTTTACGTAAATGTATAAAAAGAATAAAAATAAACAGTAATAAGCTAATACAGTTATAGCTAAGTAATATTATTTTAAAATAAATAAATAAAAATATTGATTTCAAAATACTATTTATTGATATTAAAATAATTAATAGATAAGATTAGAAATGAGTTAAATAACGTTAATGAGATATGAATTTTTTAAAAACATTTTATTACTAAAAATGTTAGCGTCTTTTAGAAAGCCATTTTATGGTTTTTTTTTTTTTTTTTTTTTTTTTTTTATATAACACTTTCTTAGAATTGACGTTGAAGCTTGTGTATTAAATATTTTTTTATATGGTGTGCAAGATTTTTTTTTATCCAGATCTGATGATGGTCAATTCTATAAAAATATATCGATGGCTTTCTAAATAAATTCTATTACATTAAATAATATAAGCCTATATATTACAGTAATATTATATAAGTTACGGTGTATAGAATAAGTACAGTATATGTAATCATTTAATAATATTTTTATAATTATATTTTATACATGAAGAGTAGTTAATAAACTGCAAAAATGTTAAAAATGCTTACTTATTTTATGCATTAAATAAGTTAATTTAAAATCATCCTATAATTAATTTATTAAGAGTTAAGAGTAACAAAACAAAAAAAAAAAAATAGAATTCTTTAATAAAAATAATAAGAAAAAATATTAATATTAAGAAATAATATCAAATTTCTTAATAACAAAAATAAAATAACATTAAAGTATCCATAGAGTTTTCGGCTGTTACACATCTTCAGGATATGTTTTAATAATAATCTAATGTATTAAAAAACATTAAAAAATATATTTACTTTGAGATAAGAATGAAAAATTCCAACACAAATTTATGTTAACATGACAGGAGTATAAGTGTATTTTTAACCTTGTATCTTGTGAAACCGGTTTGACAACAAAAACATTAAAAATATATACATTTTTCATTTATGTAAAATGTTCAATTTTATTATCATTATTATTATTATTATTATTTTTAATAAAATAAAAATAATTTTATTCCGTTAAAGAGAAAATATAACAAAAAAAGAGAAAAAGTAGTTTTCATAACGCTCAAACTGGTCATCTATTTGAAACATGAAGAACCATGTTATATTTAATTTATATACTTATTCAGGGAATACGCGACCGAGTAATTAAGAAATTTTTCAATTGCTGATAAAAGTAAATAAATGAATAACCTAATTCTCCATTTTTTTTTTTTTTTTTTTTTAAAAAGTTAATAAAATAGCTATGGATGTTGATAAATCTAAAAAAAAAAGTATTTAAAAATGAACAAAGTTTAAATTCTTACAAATAGGTATTGAAAAAAAGTTTCTCTTGGTTATTTTATGAGAACCGAACTTATATAAGCTTATGCAAATAAAAAAAAGTAATTTTTTAGAAAAAGTTTATTTTTATTTTAATAAAGAAGTGAGATAAAAATTTTATGAATCCTGTAATGTTCTACACAGTTTGATTATCGTTTGTATCTAAAAGACATTTTTTTTCTTTAGTAGAGAGTTAATTAGTTTTTAATTAAGTTTTATGGCTTGTATTAATAACAAAGAGCTTCGAAGAGCTCTTCGAAGATCTTCTTCTAATAAGAGCTCTTCTTATTTGCAAAAATTCGGAACTGCGCTAAGGATTCGAACCTAAAACTTTGAGCAACATTTTAGCATCGAACATTGCTGCTTACAGCCACCGAGGCGAGTAATAATGTGAAGGGTTTACAGAAATATGGATTAATATATAAATTTAGGTTTAAACCGTGAATTGTTACTTTACGTTCATATACTCTTAGCTCCCAATAAATAAGATACAAAAACATCAAATGATCTCATATGCTTTACTTTACAATAAAAGAACACTCATTAGTGAAATCATCTATTAAATGAGTGAAATACAAAGTATTGAAAAAAATTAATTTGTTAAAAAAATAAACAATAAAATAAATAATTACAAGAAAAAACAAATTATAGTCATAGCGCCATAACGTAACAACTAATTCACTTAAGCTTTTTTTCTATTTTTATTTTTTCTTTTCTTTTAATGAAGTTAGTAATTATAATTATTTTAACAAATATTTGAAATAATCATAATTAATTACATAATTGATCTCATTTGTGTAATTATTCATTAATAAGAGATAAATTATATGAAATATTTCGGTAATAAATTATTATAGAATTTAAAATATATTTTTGTATATATTGTAAATATATATATATATAATATTTCTTTTTCACAAAGGAAATATAATTATATGTTAAAAAACAAATAAAAATAAAAAATTATAATTTTACAAAATTATTTTTGTTTAAAAAAATATACAAATATTATATTTATCAATACAAACGCTCAATAAAGCAATAAATTAAAAATAAAAAAAAAATTAAATACAAGAAAAAAATAAATAAAAATTATCAACAAATTTTACGTATATAATCACAACTTATATTGTACAAACATAATATACTTCTTTTTTTTTTTTGTTATAGAAAACAATGATAGAATTTTATAAGAAAACAATTTTCATAAAACAATGCAAAGTTACTTTGCATTATTTATATTTTCATTATCACGGTACATAATTTACAAATTGAAATTCTAATTAATAATTAATTTTTTTTTTTTACAAATTTACAAAACTGTTTTTCTTTTAATTTATTATTATTTAAATAAAATGATATCAATTGGGATTACTGCTAAATAAGCCTATACATAAACGTAATGCTATTTATTTTATATATACGTATATATAAATATAATAATAATATTATTTTATATGATTATATAATAATAATAATTATCATTTTAAAAACACTTATAAGCCTATATTTACATAATAAGAAATTTAAATTCATACATACAATTAATGTAATATAATAACTAAATTATAATAATTAATTATTGTAATTTAATTATAATTATAACCAATTCATAATTTTTTAAATGCGTTGAGTTTATTTTTAATTAATTAAAATTAAGAAAAGAGTAATAATTACTTATATAATTATATAAAATCAAAATAATATAACCAAAGATATTTTGAATAGTTTGAAAAAATAAATTTACATACGCATTTAAAATTTTTTATCACAGAAATTATTTTTCATTACAAAATAATTATTTTTCAAAAATTAATGACACTTAAGCTATATTACATCAATTAATTTCAGTTAATTTACTATTAAGGATAATTAATTGAAATACTATAATTAAAAAGGCATTTAATTTTCTAATTCTCTGAAAACACACACACACACACATATATTCCTAAGATAATGTAAATGTTTGTAATAACGGTATTGTTTATATATTTATACAAGTATATCCGTAAGTTTATAACGTGAATACGTGTTTAAGCATGTGGGATACACACAAAAAAAAAAAAAAATATATATATATATAAATTAAGGGCGTAAAAACTTAATCGTACATTTTCAACTAATAGAATATTTCATACGACCTAGCTATATTTTCTTCGCCGTTCTAAGGAAACTGTGCTTACGTATGTACGAAATAATACAAAGGACTTAAATTAACTGATTGGCACAAATAATTACAATGGCACGTAAAACGGACTGCGGAAAAAAATTAGAACGTAATAAAAATAACATAAATAATTAATAATATTAGATAATTGCAAAGAAATTAAAAACTAAACAAAAAATTGGAGGTTACATTGATATTTTACTTTATTAAAATTTATTTCATAATTTATTACCAAATACAATTCAGCATAACACAATATTATTCCCTAAACAATATTGCAAAGATAAAATTAAAATAAATTACAAGAAATTTACCGCAACTAATATATATATTGAATTTTAGCCAATCTGACAAGTAAGGATTAAAGAAACATTTTTACCTTTATTTCCTTTCCATTATAGCGCTTTCGGCCGTAACCTCATCCTCAGTAATGTATTCTGGTTTATCTCTATTTCCATTTACAAATATAACTGTCATTCAACATCTTTATGTTTAATTATTTTTATAACTTTGGTTATTGAGCAAATTATAAAAAAACTTAAAACCTTTACAGAATATATATTTTGTTCAGTCAAAAAATTTTTTTTTAATTTAAAAATATATACTAAAATTACAATTAAAGTTAAAATACTTTTTACTAAAATTATTTAAAATTTCTTTCGATGATGCTTTACATAATGTTAATACAGTAATGTAATCAATTATTTTTTCAAAGTATTTTTAAATAACTAAAATTATAAAAATAATTAAGCGTTGAATGATAGTTTTATATGTAAATGGAAATAAAGACAAATCAGAATACATTAATGAGGATGGGTTTATTTCCGAAAGCTCTATAATGGATGGGAAGTAAGGATAAGAATGTTTCTTTAATTCTGTTCTTGTCAGATTCGCTGAAATTCAATATATATAAGTAAAATTAATGTACAGAGAAATTATGGACTACAAGATTTATCTAAATAAAGTGATATATTTATTACAAACTTTTTTTCATAATAAGAATAAAATAAAATATTTTGTTACGGAGCTTATTATAAAATTACAAAGAAACTACGCTTATTATTTTTTTTCTTTTATTTTATGATTTTATTTGCAAAAAAATTTTGTTTAAATGATAATTTGTGAGAATTTAATTAAAATGTATTATTGTCCCAGTATATAAATTATAAACAGATAGCGTTTATGTAATAACAAAGTGTATATTGTTGCACTCTATTTCCACGATAAAAAAACCGAAACGGGAAACAGAATAGTTGCATAAGATATAATTATATTACACTATTAGTAGAGTAATTTTTTCATATTTAAAGAATTTCTTTTTCAAAAATTCACCACAAATGTAAAATATGTACTTGTGTTGTTACAGATGATCTTTCGTTCCCATAAAAATGGATGATGTGTTGGTGTTTTTTATTAGATGTATGCGCTCACATTTTTATTTTAGCTGCTATTGGCGCAAACCGGTTAACGTGGTGCGTCGGG
>JAAAKQ030003518.1:8766-18819 GCA_010016005.3 Zanna intricata | reverse complement strand
GGCATCTTCTCGACCATCTTGGAAGAGCTTGTACCACTTGTAAACTTTTTTCTTAATCGGAACAGTTTCACCATATGCCACTATCAACATTTCAAGTGTTTTGGAGCACTTAATTCCATTTCTTACACAAAATTTGATGCAAATTCTTTGATCCTTTTTTTATGATAGCAGAAAATAGCCGAGCACGCAAAACACTTCTAACCTTTATGACTCTCACAAACAAACTAAACATGCTATATAACTGAAATTGTGGACATATTTTCGAGATGAATGTACCAACATAACAAAATAAAAAAATTGATAATCGAATCTACGTTGTCCGCAAAATTTGAAGTCGCTTACTTTTTCAACACACCTCGTAGAGGCTCTTGACAGGAAGAGGAATGTGGATAGCCTGCCCCACTACAGAGGAGAGGAATAAATGTTATCACTGCATATAGGACGATAAGCATATAGGAATATATAACTGCATATAGAAATGCAGCTGATGTGATCCTGGTGTTCTTCCAGTACTCCTTAGAGTGAGGAAGTTATCCAGGATTTATAAAGGCACGGCCAGATTAGAAACTGATAACTGATAATCAGGGTGCTAGAGAAGTGGCAAAGCGCATGGGAAGAGTCGTCAAAAGGTGCCTGGACACAGTGGTTCATTAGCAGAGTAGGCCTGTGAATCCGTAGAGGCCACGGAGAAGTGAAATATTATCTGACCCAGGTCCTTTCTGGACATGGGGGCTTTGGTGAATATCTGCACAGGTTTCATAGAAGTGACCTTCATGGTGCTATCGGGTGGTGGACTCTGTAGAGCGCATGGTCTACACATGTATTAGATAGGGCAGAGAGAGAAAGCAGAGTGAATTGCTCTGGATAACACTAAAAATTACTATAGTATTGATATTGAGGGATGCACATGAATGGGACAGTTCTTAAAGATGGTTACCACCATATTCACAGTCAAGGAGACAGAGAGTAGAAATAGTCCAAACATACAGGAGGATTAGAAAAACTGGAGAATGTTCTATGTAATAGATGAAGACAAGGACCGGAGAATGAGGGGATGAAGGACAGCCCCCTGTGGAGCTGTCGTTCATCCATGCTTTTGTGGATGGGCGATGGTGATGAATCTTAGGGACTCTGGATCCCATGAGCTTGAAGGCAACTCCTCCTGGGGCTGAGTAATGCTTAATTGTGGGTCTGACCTCAGGAGGGGGGGATCGGGGTGAGATAGGAGGTTTAGTCGATAGGGTGCAGGCACACATACACACTATTAATAACATCTTGCAGAACCTGTTAGCGAACTCTACACTTTGCCTGTAAATGGGGTTCCTCAGACTCTCAGAAAAAAAAGGTAGTTAGGGACTGCTTGACAATCTGTCACCAAGATAGCCACTTCATAGATTTGTTTTTGCTTTTTTTGTTTTCTTTTTGTTCTGTTTTTTGTGTTGTTGTTTGTTTTATTTTACTGATAAGGCTTCAGCTCAAAATTTAAATATTCTATTTCTACTCAGTTCTGTTACTACTCAGTTAATAGCAGTTTGGCCTCTGGTTGGATGCCACTGATGCAAATGCCACAAATGACATTTCCATTGGTGTAAGAATGTACTACCAATAATCACAAACCATAAATAAAAACAAACTATTCAAACAGATATTATTTAGTTTGTGGGTTCAGAAGATGACCTCTGCTACAGCCTATCAGGGCTAGGTACGAAGAGGTAGTGTGGCGACCGGAATTTTACATGGATGGCAGGTTCTGCCCGTTCGGTGTATCAACTATTGGATGGCAGGATGTGTATCAGCTAATGGCTAATGTTATCTAATGCTAATTTTATCTGGACTTATTATGTTGGTTTAACAACAAAGTATAGTTCAGTGTCTTTACTGCGCATTTGCTTGTAGTCTGTCTCCAGACTAATCTGGGATAGGTGTTATTTGAACTCTCTGAATCTACAATGTGGTATTTTAATAGATCATCATTGTGGATGTTATCTCATTTGCAGTGAATTCAAATAATTATTGCCATCAGTTTGGAACAGATTATGAAATTATAGTACTGCTATAAGATAATTTAATGTAAATAATTTCACAGCTTGACTCTGGACTGCGTTGCGGATTATTCGTAATTTAAATAAAATATGAATAATTGCTTTGAACTTTGAGAAAATGTAACCTGATTTCACTAATCCCTTCAATCAATATATCTTGTTAGCTACTTCTCAGACATATTTCCTGCCATTTTAAGTTTTATTTACCACTCTAATATTTTCATATCAGTTACTGCTCCTACATTATGTCTGAAATTTTTGTTAAAATCACAAACCAATGGTAATATGTTTGTTATAGAGACATTATTATATTATTATCAGATAAAGATCTTTGAAGTCAACATATAAAATAACAATTACGCTTTATGTTTCTGTTGTTAACAGGGATTGAAAGCAATTAAAGAAACATGGGATAATATTGTACTAGATATGGTTCCTCATAAAGATAAAGGAATTTATCGCATTAAGGCTGTTGATGACATATTTCAAGCTCTGGAAGAAAATTTAGTTGCTCTAAGCTCTATGAAATCCACAAGGTATGCTGTTAATTGTATAGTTTTCTTTATCAAATAAATTCTATTATATATTTACAAAATGTTGAGTACAATGTGTGGTGGTGATTGTCAGATTGCTTTAAACTTTATCATTGCCATTAAAAGAAAATTTTTGATTTAGAAAATAGAACTAACCAGTTTTGTTCATGAATATAAATTGCAAAGTGTGTGGAAATTTAGATTTACTAATAGGATCACAATTTCTTTATTTGTGCTATTATTTAACTGTGACAGTGGAAACATCCACTTTAGAAGGAAATATTATATATCTTCAGGGTGGAAAATGAAAAAAATACTAGATAGATGCTTATAGAAAATAGCCATATGATTCAATTACAGAAATTTAGTACTGCTGATGTAAAAATGACATTTCGTGATAATCAAGGATAAAACTGGATTTCATTTTGGCACAATGTAAATGTGAGAAAAATATTGATGTGTTAAATACCAAATTAATAGAAAATTTCTGATATCAATTTTTTCATTCACTAAAAATGTACAGTTTATTTTGTTTACATCTAAAAGCTAAAAATATTTAATACACTACTATTGAACAATTAACACAGAATTTGTAAAGGATGCTGCTTGAACTTGTTAGAACATGCATGTACTTCTCTGAAGAGAATAGCATTAGCGTATGAGCAGAGCACTGCTTCAACTGGTGTTAAAACTTGCGTAGACTTGCTTATTACCTCTAATTATAAAATAGCGGTTTCATTACACAATAGCATTATTCTTGCTATTAAGTTGGTAGTGATAACAAGTGGAAGTTCATAAAATTTACATTAGAGTAATTTCTTAATTTTTAAAGGTAAGTACATCTATAATTATACTGTTTAGTTTGATAGATACTAGTTTGTTGTAAATAAATTGATTATCGAATCAAAACAATGAAAGCGTTTTTAAATAAAATAAATATTTAATTTATCCAAAAAAGCTGCTGTTTATTGAATCAATAAAAACATTGTATTAAATTTTAATGTATTCTATAGGTATAATTATTTATATTTTTGTTTTATGAAAATAATCATTTCAATCAATAATATAAAACATTTATTAAGTTCATGCTTCAATAAAAAATTTTTTATAACAATATATTTGAATAATTGAACTGAATAAAATCTCAAAATCAAGAATTTTAAAGTTGTTTTCAATGACTATTTATGATTTACTGAAATATTTGTTATTATAAAATACATATATTCTTTACTTCCTTCTTTACATTCATCGGATATAAAAAATATTTTGTTTAGCGCATAAATATTTTTTGTGTTGATTGATAGAATTTAATATTTAATTTTTGAAGTTATGTTAATTACAGATTTAGCTTACTTCAAAGAAGGATAAATCTTCTTTTTTTTTTTCTTTTAATATATTATTTTATAGTTTACCTTGTTTAATTTGAGTTACGTGCATGCCTCTTTCAGAATGTCTGACAGTCAAAGAAAACTGTCTGATTTCCAGTACAAAAAAAGGAAGCAGATAGGCAAAAACAAGCTGGTGGGTTAAAAAATTTATCCAGAGTTGTACCAAAACATATGACCACTCTTGAGAATCCCAACATCAAGTCCAATTATAAAAGAAAAAACAAAATTGTCAGAGGATGATGATGACAAACAAATGGATGAAGTTTCTGAATCAATTGGAACTAATGACACTCTGACTCTTATCATCACGAGATTGAAAAAATTGACACCAACGTGACACCCATAGAAAGCGTTCCACAAACTTTTGAGTACAGATCCAGCATTGTGGTAAAAAATTTTGGGAGATGTCACTTAAACCATTACATAATTACAAATTTCCTTCAAATGACACTGGTCAACATTTTAGCGCAAATTATTATACATGAATTTTAAGAGCAAGTTTAATGTACTTTCTTTCACAAAATTGCGTTTTCACAAAACAAGATAATAGATATGCTGCATCCAAATGTAAAATCTCATTTTATTGAAGAAATAAAAAATCCAAATATTTTTACATAATTTTAGACTGTATTCCTGACATCAGTAAGGTAGAGCAAATGATTCTTGTAATCATATGTTTCAATCAATAAATTTGACGCTGATGTTGAAATTAAAATTAATGAAAGCTTTTCAGGCTTCTTACCAGTTGAAAGACCCACAGGGAAACAAATATATGATATTATAATTGGAGAAGTTAATGACTTGGGTTTAAATTTGCAGGATATCGGAGGGCAGAGATGTGACATTGGGTCTAATATGATATGGTAAAGTAGGAGTACAGTCTAAAATTAAACTACATAATTCGCGAGCATTCTGTGTTCCATGTAGTAGCCACTCTTTCAATCTTGTTGTTAATAAGGCAAAAGCAGCTAATTTATTCAGCAATTGGAAGCTGCTAATTTATTCAACATGCTCCAAAGATATATTTATTTTTTTCGGCATCTACTTTTCGTTGGGCAATACTTATAAACATGTTCAAATTTTAACTTTGAAACCATTGAGTGACATTAGCTGGGAGAGTTAAAGAAAGAGGCTTTAAAGCCTTTGAGATTCCATTTGGGAGATGTATACAATTACTTGCTAAGCATTTACAAAAACCAAGATATTGATAATTTAATCAGAGATGTGGCCTCGGGTTTACTAAATTGTATTAAACAATTTAAGTTTTTGTATTCATTAGTTATTTGGCATAAAATACTTAATTCCATTATACCAAAAAGTAAGTTGATGCAAACAAAAGATATTGATCTAGCCTCTGCTCTTGACCTTTTACAAAACTGCAATGTACTTTTTAAAAATTTTTGATTGTATTCATCCTTCAATGAAACTATTATTGATACAAAAAAACCTGCTACTGGAATTGTAGAGGCTAATTTTGGATCAACATCTACACAACACTGCATTAGAAGAAGAAAAAGGAAATTTTCATACAAAGCAAGAGATGAACGCATTAAAGATCCAAAAGAAAAATATAAAATAAGATTTCTTTGCTTACAATCAATCAAGTACTAAATGCACTAGATGCTAGATTTGAACAACCTAGTAATCATAGTAACTGTTTTCAGTTCTTATATAATGTATACAATTTAAATACTTTTGCTAAAGAAATGCTACTAAAACACTGTAAAATTTTAGAATGTATTTTAACTGATGGTGTTCTTTTAACATAAATGAGATAGAATTAGCAGAGGGAAATTTCAGCAGTATCTGCGCTTTTGGCCAAAAAAGAAATAAAGCTTTAAAGAAAGGTTTAAGAATATTACTAACAATACCACCAATAATTGTAACAAGTGGCGAAAGGAATTAAGTTAAAAACATAAAAGAACTTTTTATGTTTGACTACTAAACAAAATCATCTTAATGGTTTGGCCATTTTGGCAATTGAGCATGAAATTGCTGATTAAGTAAACTTAAAAGATGTAATAAAAAAATTTTTCAGAACTAAAAGTAAGAAAAAATTGTTCTGTGATTTTTAGCGTAATTGATGTTACCTTATTTTATTTTCAAAATAATGACATTTTGATTGTTTGTGTAATAATACGCATTTTTAATAGTTTTTAAAAATGTTAAAATTGATATGGTTAACAATTTGTGGCTAAATACAGATATTTCTTAATTAATACTGTTTTGTACTACTTGATTATTAATATTATGTTACATATTGCTTTCTAAAAAATAAAATGATTTGATTTTTATTAAAAATAAAAAATAGTAACCTGTATTTAAAATATATATTTATATATCTTAAGGGGCAGCAGTTTGTCTTTTTGTCTGGGCCAGCGATGTAATCACTAGAGCAGGCAGTCATACTGACCACTGTGCCAGTTAAACTCATGAAACAACTTAAACACCAGTCACAGTAATAGAATCTATTGCAATTATCTTTTTTTTCTTTTTTTAACCTCTGGAACCACCGTTAGGTATATCTTCAGAGGATGAGATGAATTATTTGTAGTGTGTGTGAAAATGCCATGCCTGACTGGGATTCGAGGCTGGCCCTAATAGAAACCTCACCTCTATCTCTACAATGCTCCATGCGAATTTTTCATTGTTAAAAAAAAAACAGTGCTGGAAGTTTTCTTCTGTGAGCTCTTTCATGACGCGTGCCGCTTTTTCTTTTGCAATAGGGTTCACTAGCACCACGATTCTAGTACACCTTGATCAATCTCAAACTACTGCAAGCATTATTGATAATAAAATATAAGATCATAAGGGCCAGTTCCCATTTTAAATTCATTTATCAAAAATTAATATTTATTCATTAAGGATTATAGATAACAATTTAAAATTGCTTTCATTGGTGATATATAAATAAGTTAGCTGATTTGAAAAAATTGATCAGCATTTTTAGGAGAGAATCAGATATAAGAGTGTCCCAGGTGGATAACTGGTCAAACTTAATAGACAGATTCAGGACATCAAATAAACAAAAACATTCATGTTGTAAATGCCCTCTAACCCTTTGTTTTCCTTATTATCTTAATAATGGATTGAGATAATTTAATGAAATTTGCCTTACACATCTACTTAACAAATAATTTTCTACTTAATAAATAATTTTAAAGATTTTAACTTCAAAAATTCCACAATAACTGCCCCTAAAATTTTTTAATCATTAATAGCTTTGTAAATATTAATAGCTCTGTCTCTGTACTAATTATGTTTTTTTTAGGTCAAATGTTAACCCCTTTTATTTTGAACAAAATGACCATCTCATTTATTGAAATCTGTGGATAAACAGCTGAGATATACCTGAAACTCTTAAAAGTGGATGTAAAAATTGTGCAATCTGACAATGTTTTTACTTCTTCTGACTCTTTTACTTCCTTAAACATAGTATTATGTTTATTCATCAAACATAGTCTTTCTATACAGCTGTTGTAATGTAAATTCTAGAACTTCTGGAATTGAATATAAACATTATTTTCCAGATAGAAGGTTGCAAATAAAATGACTTTTCAAATTACCTTCAGGATATTAAGAGAAAAAAGTTATTTTCCAAAAGTTCATGTAAAGAGAAAAAGACTTTGTAATTGACAAGTTAATGTACTCAATCCTGCTACAGATAATCCAGACACAAGTATTAGAAGAATATCAACAGATACATCAGAATAACAGAAATGTCAGATACTTAGTATTGTAAAGCCCCAATTTGAGGATTATTACCTCATAAAGGTTTGTAGACTTATCTCTTATAAAAAATTAAAAGTTAAAGTTCCAAGACTTTTCAAACAATGTATACTTCTGTTACTAGTTGCAATTTAATATAGACATATTATGAGTAAATAAAATTGTTTTTACAACACTGTATTAAAACTTTATTCAGTACCTTAGATCTTGGAAATTAAGGGAATAATGTTGGTGGATTAGACCAATGTACCCACAACAGAGGGAGACTTCCATACAATGAATATAAACTTAAACTATAACAGACGAATATAACTTAAAATTAAAGAACAAATACAACAAAGTAGTAACAGACCGGACAGACTAGCACTATTGACGAAACCAGACCTCATCAGATTCTAGAAAAAGAAAACTACCTGAAATATGGGATGAAAATCTTTACTGCAGTGAGACGTTACGGACCAGTTAACAACATAAAGAACATTGTAACAAATACTCTGGCTCCAGATCTGCTGACTGACCTGAATTCTCTTTTCCAACTTCTGTGAAGTAGAATGGGAAATTTATCTACTTGGTGCTTGTGAATCTCTAGTCAAATTAAACAAAAGATGATATAGTGAAGTTTATTGGCCATTTAAGAATAAAACTACAAACAGACAATAACACAGGTGCAAGTCTTTATAAAAACCTATTTATTGCCATTTTATGAACTTTCGTAATAAATATAACATTTTAAAATCACATCAATTTACTTAAGAGACAATGTAAGTTCAGTAACAATATTAGCTGATTACTTGTACAAAGTTTTGAAAGATTTGGTTACAAAAATTATTAACCTCACAAAGGCTTTAGATTCTGGTAATCAGAACATATTGTTAAGGTAGCAGCTTAGTTGAAGTAAATTTTTATGCTTTAAAATTAATTACAATATAAGGTCTCAATCCATAAAGGTAAAGTACAAGATAAGTTTACTTTAAAACAACAGGAAAATATTATGTCAATATTTATGTATTTTAGGGCATTTACTCTTTTTAAAATATAACAGACAGGTTCTTGAATTTGTTACTACCACTCATAGAACGTGATCCAGAGTAGTTTGAAAGAACAAACAGGTTTAGAGATGCTTTATTACATTACTGCCCAGAAACGAGTGTAATGTATTTGGAGTGTATATATGTGTGTTTAGAAACAACTTTGCTGCTCAGGTGAATCATTGAACTGCTGTAGTTCTAAAATTTTGTTGCACTAATTAGGACAAAATTTGTGTTTTAATATATTTTTTTATTTGAATTTTTTTTATCACAATGGGGCTCAGAATTATATTTTCAGTATACAACAATGTGCAAAGATCAAAATGTCCAATTTTTAAGTTTATTAAAGATTAACTTTGTTAAGAACCTTATTCTTGAGTTTATATTAACATAAAAACTAATCTTAAGTTCTGACTTTCATATTACATCACATGCTTAAGTGTTAGTTATGCAAATGTTGAATGTGTTAATAATATTCTTGTTCTTAAATTTTTATTTGCAGAGAAGAACTGCTATTACACTGCTGTTTAACTTTTAAACTCAAAAAAAGTCTTTAAGAAACATTATAAAGACATCATAACCTCACATTATTACTAAAAGCATATTTTATACTAATTTTCCAGGCATATAATTGGGCCAGTTATTATTTACTGTTGATGTACTCATGTTGGTATTGACTGTTGTACATTGTTATGTAATTATATAACGGCATTATATTAATACATGTACTCATACTTAAGAAGTGTATGTTTTGTGGAAAATTGACTAATTTTATTCTAACCTAATCTCTGCTTATTTTTTTATGGTTTCAAAAAATACAAATAGAGGAATATTTGTGAGCATTAAAAACAACGTTCTGGAACTTAATATGCTATAAATGGATTCAGTAATAAATTCCCTATAAAAATCATAAATTATTAATCGTCACTTTTGTTCTGTTTTCTTTATTCTGATAGTCATTTCTCTGCTTTTATGAAAGTAGATTTGGAGATTAAAATTATAGTCTGATCAAATCAATTTCATGAACTTGATTGTCTAACTTTTTTTAAAGCTCTAATTTAAGTGAAATTAATTATTTTCAGATTTGTTGAACCATTTATAAAAACTGTGGATTTTTGGGAAAAAGGATTATCTTTAGTTATGGAAGTATTAGAATCTGTGTTAAATGTACAAAGGCAATAC
Source organism: Zanna intricata (assembly GCA_010016005.3). Lineage (NCBI taxonomy): Eukaryota > Metazoa > Arthropoda > Insecta > Hemiptera > Fulgoridae > Zanna > Zanna intricata. Next base: position 8,917 of record JAAAKQ030003518.1, on the reverse strand, counting down.
TTATATTTAGAAGTAAGTATTTTTGTTTCGATATTGAATTTTTTTCTCCGAATGTATAAACTGATTTCAGGTTAACAATTTTAGGTTGGAAATTTTGTGGTGCGGTACTGAAATTGAGAAAATAATAGGTAATTTAACCCAAAACAACTGA